>CAXITT010000551.1:268099-428942 GCA_964033795.1 Lymnaea stagnalis
TATATATATATATATAATTTATGTATACAGCGGCGTAGCTAGGGTCATCTGCGCTCGGGGAAATGACACAAAGTCTGTGCCCTTTCTCGGATCGACAGAGTCTGGGGGCTCAGTCTGAGCCCCAAAGAAAATTTTGAAATTTCTCGGTTTATATAATTCATTTTCAAAGCATCTGATATTTTAATGAATTAGACAACAGACTAATAATTCTCTTTACGATTGTAAACAATTTATTTGAAAAAAATATACTCTACTAATATATGCCATATAAGACCTCTTATTATTATTATTAATTATACATGACTAGAATAGACATAGTCTACAACAAATTGATCCTCCTTGATTTGACTGTCGCAAACTCGTCAATCACGTTGTCAAAATTATAATTCTCAAGTGTTTGTCTTTCGATGCTAAGAAGTGCAAGATCACTCAGACGATCTTGTCCCATTGAAGCTCGTAAAGAAGACAAAAAAGCTTCAGTTTTCTGTAGGATCGCCCACAGCTTGCAATTGAAACAGCAATTGTTAGAAGTATTTGCAGTGAAATGCGCAGATTCTTAAATACGTCATCTACATTGAAACAATAAAACCAAGAAGATCCAAAGGAGTTTCCGAGAGAAATTTAGTCCGGGTACTGAGCAGCATTTGGCAGTCTCCGATTTCTGTGCAAAATTCGTGACCATTGACTTTAGTGTCGTAGAAATTTCCAAAATCTCAGCAATTTTGACGAAGTGTATCGACAATTGTCTCAGCGAGAAGAGTTTTGACGTCTAAAAAAATCCAAATTTGGCGTGTAGCTTTTTTAGACGTAAAAAACATATTGATATCTCCTGTTGGAGTCTATCAATTACGCTGTTCATAACACGTGCAATTTCTTCTTCTGCAGAAAGTCCTGCATCTCTTGCTAATTCTCCAGGTATCCTCCGATGTCGTCTAATCCTTCTGTCAACCTCGATTCCCCAAGTTGTGCATCTTGTTTTTCCATTGTCTGCCGCAACCTGGCTCAAATAATCACGAATGTTGACAAGTTCTTGCTCCAGCGATTCAAGATCAGATGCTGCTTCCTTGAAATTCATAGTAGGATCCTGCAACCGTTTCTGGACACGATCGATTTTCCCAAGTATGATGTTCCAGAAATGTAACAAAACTAGGAAGTTAAAGTTTAATATACCTGCAAGCAAAGTTTATGTATCATTTCTGGTTTCAGACATCATAGTTGCATCTTCTGATAATTTTTCCAACAGCCCTACTAGTTCATCTAGTCCTTCATAAATAGCTTTAACAGCTTCTGATCGCGCACTCCAGCGTGTTTCAGACAGCCTCTTCACTGTGATTGGCACAACTCTTTTTAATTCTTACCAACGAGTTGTTGAATGAGAGAAAAACAAATATATACTTTCAACTGTTACAAAAAATGTGATAACAACTTGATCCTGTTTAGCTGAATGTACTCCTGCTAATTTTAAGCTGTGGTTGCCACGGTTGACCAACAATGCTCTGTGATTTCTGGCACATATTCGCTGTTGAAGGCCGGACATAATAATAATAATAAAAAAGTGTATTTGAAAAACACGCTTCATTCCCAAAAGCTCGAAGCCCGGCACAAAGTCAACCATATTAAAAAGAGAAATAAAAACAATATAAAATTTACCACATTTAAAAACAGATACAACAAGATAAAACTACATACGAGCATACCAAGTCAAAGTCTTTCATCCAATTTCAACCATAAGCAACACAAGCCAATATGCATTAATTGAAAAATATGGTACATAGCATCATCCCAGAAGGTGTTTGCGAAATAGATATGTTTTTAAATCGGTTTTAAAGGACTCCAGTGTCTGGCTGTTTCTGAGAGCGACTGGAAGGGCGTTTCAAATTGTTGGGCTGGCAGATGCAAAAGAGCGCTTTCCGTAAGTCTCAAAGCGAACACACGGTATCTATATTTTGCAACTATCGGATGAGCGGAGCTCTCTAGTGGGTAGATAAGGCGTCATGAGTGCTTTGAGATAAGATGGCGCCAGGTTATGTAAGCAGCGGTAGCACAAAGTTGCAATTTTGTACTCTATGCGAACGCGGACCGGCAGCAAGTGCAGCTTTCTCAGAAGTGTTTTAGCATTGTCGAATTTGCGCTTTCGAAGAGCAATGCGGGCCGCATTTTTCTGTGCTATTTGAATTTTATCCAGGAGCGTAGCTGGAATACCCACCATGACAGAATTGCAGTAGTCACTGCGTGACAACACAAATGCAGACATCAGCCTCTTTGATTCATCTAACGTTAAGTAAGGTCTGATAAGACTAATCCTGCGCAGCTCTAGGAAAATTGCCTTGCAAATCATGTTAATATGATTTCCATAGTAAGTGTTCTGTCTAAATAGACACCCAGGTCTCGCACTGTATGAGCAAACTCATACCTGAGAGAGTAAGTGATGTTGTGTTTTTTACAGATTTTTTTTTCTGAGCAGTGGCAATGGGGATCAGCTCATTCATTGCATCATTCAATTTGAGCTTGTTTATGGTCATCCAGTGCTTAACTGACTACACTGTCTTCTGTGTCGTACTAAGAAGTTGAGGGACTGATAGGGAATCACGGATTGATGAAGTTGTGTATCGTTCGCGAACATGTGATACATCATGTTAAATTGCATGATAACTGCAGCCAGTGGCTGAACGTACATAGTGAAAAGCATCGGGCCTAGGACCGAGCCCTGGGGTACTCCAAATTCAAATATAGATTGCTTCGAGGTCAAGCCGTTTGAAATAACCGACTGGACCCGATTTGTCATATACGAGTGAAACCATCTCAGGACGGTATCTGTGAGGCCGAACTTTTTTTGCAGACGCTGGAGCAGTATGCCGTGGTCAAGCGTATCGAAAGCTGCCGATAAATCAAGTAAAGACAAAATGGATACCTGGCCCTCATCACAAGATGACAAAAGGTCGTTTATGACGCGCAACAGTCATTACAGCAGCATTGTCATAACATTGCGACCGACAGTCGGCTAGAGGTATGTCATCAGATTCCAGTTTCTCTACGATAACTCTGTCAAGGCTTGCTGCGTCTTTGGAATGAATCTGAACAAAACCTAAAATGATTTTGTGATGGTTAATTTTTCAGTTTGAAAATCCACATCCACAAATCTGATGTTGTAAGAAAGCTGTTCCCGGTGTCATAGATCGGGAGTTTTGTCAAGTAAGATACCGTAGTGCTTGTTTTTTTTTCCTGATTTCACTCAACAGCTGATTCCTTAAAGTCGATGCAAGTAGGTGGATACATTCATTTTTTATTTCCGGTGATAAATAAGAGACTGAATCTGGATTTTCTCGCGCATGTTGTAAGTGTTTTTCTAACAGCGGATCATACTGAGCAACGAGTTTGATCACATAGAGAAATTTTCCAACATTTTTATCCTCATCCTTATACAGAGGTTCCTCATTCCCTGCAGTGCCAAGCAAAATTGTGTGAAACTAGAAACTTAATACAGGTAAGTATTCTTTTCAAAATATCGCGCCTACGTTGTTTTTTCAATTGAATTTGAGCTTGGACCTGGACATCAATTCCATTTTCATCAATTTTCCTCCGCTCGGCTTCCTTCCATGAAGTAAAAGCTCTGCGGTGGCCGAGACTGTTTTCATGAGACTGTAGTTTTTCTGGCTTTCTCCATTTTTGATACCATTGCTTAACTTAAATGAAGATCGTGAGCTTGAACTTAATGTTAACACTAGACAGCAGAAACAGTAAGCAGCTTTTTTAATTGCTGAATATAATAGCCGCGAGCGATTTACTTCCGCTCCATGAAGTTGTAATCGATCGTTCACCTACTACTGACGATAGACTGCCTCTATGCTGAAAGGGTATAGATCCGAGAGTTATCAATTCATCACGAAGAGGCTGTGGTATTATCGATAGCTTTTTCGTTTGAACAAATTCTAAGTTGTTAATATCATGAAATCTTAGGACAGCAGGAACAAGAACAACACCATCTTTAGCTTCTTCGTCAAAAGAAAATTCTTCAGTCTCATCGTCCTCGTCACTGTCAGAAAGTTCATCGTCTTGTTGAATCTGTTCAACAACGACGTCTCTGGTGTTTTCCTCAGCATAAACATTAGCATCTGTCTAAGTCATATCTTCTTGTTTGTTGTAATCCTGGCGGTATGGTTCAACCTTCTCGCTTTAGTGTTCTAAGACTGGCGTTGCAGGCGGTTGATAACTGCCGTCAAGTTAGAGAAAGCTACAGATTATATTCAACGAGTAGAATATTGTATTTCATCTTTCTCTTTTCAACTTATGTGAACGATTATTCTATCTTCCTTGCACTCACGTAAAATCCTGTATTCGACTCGACATTTTCCAATCTGTATAATTGTTAAAAAAGATGCCACATTCATTATATGAAGAATAATATTTGAACCGATACAGATCTTTGTTTTTTTAAAAAGCGCCGTCAGCAATCCTACATTGTGGGTGTGTCATTCGTTTATGAGTAGATTTGCGCCCCTTAATGCTCAATGGGGGCGCAAAAACCATGCTTCCCAACTGGTTTGTAATGAAGATACTTGTGGAGCTCCAAAATTCAATCTTGCAAACGTATTTGTGATACATTAGTTTACATCAAGATAAAATTAAAGAATTAGTTTTAATACTCATTTTGGCGCCCCCGAACGTGGCGCCCGGTAACATATGTCCCCCCTGCGCCCCCTAGCTATGCCACTGTATATATATATATGCCACTCACATATTCATCTTTCCTTCGTCAAGGCTTACAAGTCTTTGTTCGAAGCAAGATGTGAGTTATCGAACATTAGTTGTTTTTTTCTTATTATCTGAACTCCATTTTATGTTCATTAGATTTTGTAAGGCTTTAATGAGCATGTTACTCTTTCAATGTTTTTTTTTTGTTTGTGTAAAATACAACTTTTAAAAATGAGCCTTTCGTCTACTGCGTTCATGATATCCGCTGCATTTCAAAGACGTTATATTTTGGTCTATGATACATTTCAGTGCGAGCGTGTATGTATATTTTAACTTATTCACATTCCAATGAATATGTCACATGCATACAATAGCTACGATACAGGTCAATGCAAATTTTCGGGTATATCCTAATAAATGTATATTCTAGTTTAAAAAAAAAATGTTTATATGCGTTGAAATGTACGACTAGATCTATGTATTTTTAAATTTTAAGTGTTAACCACTAGCAGTAAGATATGTTAATGCCTTATAATCAGATCAACGTTTTGAAATAAACAATTGTTTATACAGACTTAAAATATGAAATCTGAGAGTTAAAATGTTGCATTTTTCTTTAAATTATACAGCTATTTGTGTAGGCTCTCCTGTGGTGTTTTTTTTCTCTGTGTTATGAGTATGTGTTTTCTAGTGTCAACTATAGTTATAAGTTGTTAACAATTTAATATGAATTAAGATTTGGCTCGTTGGGAGAACACTACGCAATATAGGATTGAATAAAAATTCGTACTAAGGAAACAATGCCAAAAAAAGTCGTTTGCAAAAAGAAATTTATGAACACAAAATATTCTGATATCATAAGGAAAAAATCATATATATTACATGGAAATAAGAAAATTACATGTAAGATAATTAAAGCACTCGAATGCGTCTAGTAAAAAAAGGTGGAAAATAGTAGTTCTCACACACATTGTGAAAATATTAATCAACACAAATCCTTCCTCCCACCCCCCACCCAACGTTAGATAACGACGAGGACATAACAGGCTATTCCGGCTCATAAGAGCAAGAACGTAGTACAGGAACTGCTCATCCCTGTCCAAGTCAATCAGGGACTTAAACAAGCTTCCAAAAGGAATAGTTAAGGTGACATCACTTGACGCATGTGCATCTATTGCCTCCTGCCTTTTAACCTCCCAGTTCATGATACCTGCCATCAGTGAAAAATCCTCTCTACATAAATAAGAGCAAGCATGATCAATACATTAGTAGTGTATTAGGCAGGAAACGCCCGGAATTTCACAGGGTTTTTTCAAGGGTGACCCTACAAAGGGGAATAACCCGATAATTACTTTTTTGTGTCTTATAAAAGTTACCTCTTTGTTTTGTTGTACGCGTGTAATTATTTGAATTAATTATAGTTGTACTGTTGTACAAGGGTATATTTGATTGATTGGTGCATGCCTATAATTATTGATTTGTAATTATTTTTAGTAACTTTAAAAACAAACAACAAAGACAAAAGAGGGCTTTTTATATTACTTTTATTATATTTTATAACGATCGCATCATTCAATGTATACAATTGCATGATTCAACAGAATTTTTTTATTATAAAAGCGTAAGATTCGACAGAATCACAATAGTTAATTTGCATAACATTTATTGCACAATTTTTCCATGATTCGACAGAATTAAAAAAAATTATTTGCATAATTTTTATTGCACAATAGTTCGTAACAAGCAAACAGGATTGATTCACAATTTTTATTATACAATATTTATACACATCAATACTTTTTATAAATAATATATACATTTTTTTTATCACAGCGTCCAGTCAAAGTCTTCATTCCCCCTGGTCCTGTATTTTTGTGTGTGTGTGTATCTTAGAGACGACCAAAACGACCTAAATGTCTAGAGGGGATGTTATAACAGTGTCTGTGGCTACCTTCCGTTTTTATAGAAATAGGAGAGTGATTTTCTATGTTGGGTGTATGTATAAACTGTGGATCCCTGTGTTTTAAAACCCATATTTGTCCCACCCCCTGGTTGTTGTGTTGTAAGAACCTTCATAAACTCTTGTTTACCTACCGTGTTGTGTTGTTTTGTTAGTCCTTTTGTACTTGTTTTATTGTAATCACCGAAACAGTGGTATGTCTTACTACATAAGGAGACCATACCCAACCCCTCACACTCTAACTTAAAAAGCCCCGGAGTTCTCTTGTCGTATAATTTCCTAGCCCTACAATCTTTACAATCTAATTCTAAAGTGCCGTTGCCGTTAATAAAGTTAGCTCTATGTAAATCACACACCTCAGAGGGAAATCACTCGTGGTAAACACTAAAAAATTTCTGTTTCAGGTGGGGCCTAACTACATCAGTCAAGTCACTTTTACTAAGCGCTAAGTATAAACTGTCTGCATCCATTTCACAGAGTTGAAAGTCCGTCCTGTCTATGTATTTGTCTAAAAAGTCATAATAAAACTCTAACATCATAAGTTTTGCATATTGGTAAACAAAAAACCCGATCTGGAGGGGGAGATCCCAAGCTACTTTCTTTTGTAACATTTCAACTTCAAACAGTTCTTCCCCTAGCGATGTCATTTTTTTAAATCTCGGGTTATTTACAAAAGGATCAGTCTCTTTACCACTAAAATATGATACTTCTGCGTGTTTTGACTTATTGGTCAATGTCTTGCCGTACGCCGCATTCCCCAACAACTTCATGGTCTCGCTAGTTATGGTGTAATGGTCACTCACATCCCCTAACCTCCTAGCATTTGAAACGGAATTTCCAAACTTTTTAAAACAGGCTACGGGCTGGTATTCTATAACTTGATAAATTTTAGTCACTACCAACCCATTGGTCAAATACCATTTGAGTAAAGGGGTCGCTAACATAATTTTTTCCCCTTTATAAGTCCCTATAAAAGTGCGCCTGGCTCCTGTCAAAAGTTTATTTTTAATGGCATACTCTCGCATAAAAGGTCCTATGTCCTCTCTTGTTAAATTAATATTTTTAAAGATGGGCGTCAGCTCGCTAAAGTATTCTTTTAATGAGTCCGGTACACTTATATCCAACTCTATTAAGCCGAAACAACTATCATCTAACACTGAATCAATAATGTCTTGTTCTGTCAACGGCCATTTTTTATTGCTATAAGAAGGTTTTAGTTTAGGGGTGGTTGATTTTTCTTTCTGCTTTGATAAAAAGGCTTTAATTTCTGGATTATTTTTCTTTAAACTTTGCCATTGACATTCCCATATCTCTATAACATTAACCTTAACAGTCTCTTGGAGATAGGTCGTAATGTCAACGGTATTGTTATACAACTCTGTGAATGGTTTCTTACTCAAGGGGTTTACAGTTTTGTCTTGGGTCAATGGGCACTTTGGATGCCCATGAAATAAACAACCTTGAAATTGGTAGGCAGTTCGTGACTCGTTATCCCACCCATCAACTCTTTTGTTTTGACCCCCCAGAGAACGCTCACCCCTTTGTACATGGTTTTTAAGCCTCTACCCGTCTTATGTGAAACCCAACTTAACCACTCCCTACTCTGGTCCCCGTAATATTTTATTTTCCTTGGTTTGAACCCGGCTTCGATCTCTAATAATCGGAAAGTCGGTGTGCATTTTTTGCATTAGGGACCATAAGTATAATGCATTGGCATCAAAGCCTTTAATTCCGGCCACCGGCTTATCTCTAAGTCTGCCCTTTTTCGTGGTACCTATTGAAAATGATAGAGGGACCCCCGACAATATTGTCTCTAATCGTTTTGTGTAACCTAGCTTCCCGATTGGGCAACAAAGAAAAACAAACGTCTTTAGGGAGGGTGCTGAAAAGATATTTTAAAGTAACCCCGGGGACGGAAATGGTGTCTTTAAACATATCTACCCCTAGGTCTTCATATAAATCAACCTGTCTTTCCAGAGCCTCTAAAAACGGAACGACATCTTTATTATTATACAAAATTAGAAAATCTTTTAAAGTGGTCATACCCTCTTTTACCCAGACCTGTTGACAATACGCGTACTCATCAGCTGTTATATTTGTGTTTTTAAGAGCAGGAAAAAAGGCTGAATGAGGTGGCAAAGCGGTTAGCTCTAGGACACTAACACATGTAATATATTCATAACAGAAGAACCCTTTGGTTTCAATTACATTATACGCTGCCAGATATTTACTATAACTAAATCCCAGGGCCAAATAGTTAACGATATCTAAAAACTTTAATCTAGAGGTGGAAATGCACATCAGATTATTGTTGCGTTTAACGAGAAATTTAAAGGGTGATTTTTGTGTGGCTGGATTATTTTTTTCTGCCTCATCCTCTGGTTCGCTATCACCAGCATCATAAAAATTACCAGTTTCCCCCCTTCATACTCGAACACAGCTTCGTCTGTCGCTAAATGTCTTTCGTTGTTGTCATCCCCTACTCCATTTTGGACTGTCACTGAAGGTACAAGAAAATGAGCGATTAAGTAGGGTTTAATTAAGTTAATGTCATATTTCCCCGAATTAAAACCTATCACGGGTAGTTGCCTTAAATATTCATCTAATCTTTTAAGGAGCGGGGAATCTTCATCAGCGTCTTCTGACGCTAATGCCTTTAATTTTCGACGAACATCAGCGAACTGCCTTTTAAAGAGTTGAAAAGCTACGTTACTGACTAATTCTTGACTGTCTCCTGTCAAAACGAAGCAAAAGGGACCTTCATAACCGGGAACATTTGAAGCTATCGAGCACGACAACCTCACATGGTTCGCTAACATCTTTGTTTCACTACCTACAGTGGGAAGATTGGTTTTTTGAAAGTAGCACTCGAAATCATAACTCGCTCGGTACGGATACACAAAAGAAGGGTCGACGTCTATACCTGCTGCTCTGAGGATGTCCCAAATGGTACGCGTTGTAGTATATACACCCCCCCTTATATTTATCTATTGATTTACCCCCAGTACAGTCTTCTCATGTCTATTCAACTTGTTAAATTCCCGCCATAACTTACCGTATTTAGAACACGAGAAGACGTGTGCTGCCCTATCTATATTATTAATGTACATGAAATGGTTTTTGAAAAATAATAGATTAAGCTTTTCCCTAAACGTATTTCCTCCTCTAACTTTGGGGTGATAATATTGTCCTCGTTATATTAAAAAATATCTATGTTAATACTAAAACACTGCTCTAAGCCGAGAATCTCTTTTAAAGTAACCCCGGGGAATGAAATCAAGGTGGCGAGAAATTGAAAAAAGTACCATTGTTTCAGTAATGTTTGTGTTTGTTTTCTAAGATCTGTAACTGGACTACCTCTGGCTACTGCTAAACACCTAAAAAGGCAAAAATTATCCTCATAAGGTTTTGACTTGGAATCTAATTGTAAAATGTTAATGGCTTGATTGGATCTAATATGCTGTGGTATGTCTGTGAGATAACAACCTATTGGATAATATTGCAAATGATATAAATAAAAACTAGTGGCTGGTACTGCTTCTACAACATATTTTGTGTCTGGTCTCTGAAGTTGGCTATGATCTAAAACATCTTGTTCGTTTAAAAGGGAAAGAAATTCATTAAAATCATCTCTGTTATTAATTAATTTTGGTCGCTCCAAGACACACGCGTTGTTGTGTGAGGCATGAAAAAATCTAAGTTCATTTGTTTCTCTGTGTTTGAGAATGGAATTGTAGCTGAAATTAATTTTAAACCGTGTTGTTTGTGCGTTAAAAATACTGTCGACTAACTTTGTTTCCCAGTCAATGGGATGTGTGGCATTTGGACTGTGAAAGTATGTAAAGGTTGATAAGTTTGGATGTAAAGTATGATGAATTTTGATTGCATTCCAATTGTCCAGATATTTCTGTCTTATGTCTTCTGGCAAACTGTCTAAGTCATCCTTTTCGTCGTGTTCTTTATGTCGTTTAGTATTGTCGTTGAGTTGTGTCACAGCAGGTCTCTTTCGCCTAGACCCGGCCTCCTCCTCCTCCGTCTCAGCGGGTCTCGCCTCTGTCTCCTTTTGGTGTGGTCCCACCGCTTCATCTCTTGTACCACCCGCCCCGTGGACTTTCTCAATGTCTTTTTGAAGCAACTTGGCCGAGTTGTAAGACACGGGGCAGAGGTGGCACACATGTGTTGTTGTTGTTGTTGGTTCAGGGTTGTGGGTCTTAACAATATGATTTTTTAAATTGTCTTCTCTGTTGTACATCTTACCACAAATAGTACATTTGTGAATTTGTGTTCTATGGATCGACTTGGTATGTCGACCAAGAGGGGATTTGCTTGAAAATAGACTGTTGCAAATTGTACAGGGAAAACGTTGGCGGGCAGTTTTCTACATCTATAAGAAAATGAGAACCCATAGTTAGATCTTTATTAATATAAGAACTTAAACTTTGGTCTTTACAAGGGGTTATTAGGCTATAATATAAAGTCTGACAACTATAAAACATGAGAACCACTGAAAGTACATTATACTAATATATATAATGGCAGGTATTAAATTTGTTCTTACCTTATATGAATTTATAATAGAAACGTTGGTCCAATGACACACAATGAGAACCACTGGTCCAATGACACACAATGAGAATCACTGTTTTTTTTTAAACACACACGGATTCACTGATTGCTTTGTAATAATAAATAAATTAATTTTAAAAAAAAATAGGTAAATAAAAAAGTACTTGTATTCTTATGATATAAATAATGTTAATTTAAAGTGTTAAAGTTTATTCTCATCTAATGTTTAAAACAGGGTCTATGAACCAGCAAACAGTTATACTGACTTGTCTAGCTATTGAATAAAATGAAGGAAAATACTTAAAACAATAAATAAAGAGTGTTGTCAGAGAAAGATATAGTATGAGAGAGAGAGAGAGAGAGAGAGAGAAAGATAGAGAGAGAAAGATAGAGAGAGATTACTATCATAAAAACAAAAGACAAGTTTCTTACCTTGGCTTGAGTCTTGAAGTCCACAAACACAATTTTTCAACTGCTTTCTTAGGTGGTCAAGACACAGAATAATATTCAAAACAAATCTTCTGTTTATATACACTTCATCAACCTACGTGTCGTCGACTGGTCTGGTTAGTACATTCCAGTTGTCACTCTCACTGGTCGAATATGTTATTAAATCTTAATCTCCCAATTAGCCTCAAGGCTTTACCTGGGCCCGATCATGGTCATTCAGCGGACAGCGCAAGGTTTTCCCGTCCAGGTGTGCGTAATATCACGGTCTCTCTGGTGGAAAGACCATTCACTCTTAATCACCAAATTAGCCTCAAGGCTTTACCTGGACTGGCCACCGCTAGACCACGGCGAGTGCGGGTAAAAAAAAATTCAAACGCCACACGACACGTTAATCTCTAACTGGACATTAAAAATTTTGTTGTGCCTGTTAATCCGCCTAAGAACATGTAAATCGTATACTGTTAAATGACTTATTAAGACTTGCTACGAAAATATGTTTAATGGTTGGATTAAATGGATTAAAAGAGTGTAGAACTAAGAAACCATAGGGCCAGAGAAACGTAGCACTACACTAATGTCTTGTGTGTGTTTATGTGTTTTTAAAAATGTCAAAATGTTTTGATTAATGAGATTTTGAGTGGAAATCAGCAAGTCTTTTTGTTGAAACCGATCTGGTATATAAGGATGGGAGATGACATTTTATCTTCATCTGCCTTTTTTGCAAAGCAAGCAAGTCACTAGCCATCAACATAGTCCTATTCTTCTTCTTCTTCAACTTCAAATTGAATTCAAGTTTAAGGTAAGCCTATGTAAGGAAACACTTTAAATAAATAACAGACACTTGTAGTTGAATACATTTAAAATATTTTTATTGATAAAAGCAATACATCGTTTATTAATTTTTCTTGCTTCGTGCAACCTAGCCGTTGGTTCTGGTATCTTTGTTGTTGTTGTCGTTGTTGGTCGTGGTAATACTCGAGGCTAGTATCGTTGTTTTCGTTGTTGGTAGTGGTAACACATGGGGTCTCTTGACTTGTTTTTTGATAGCACTAGCTTCTGGTAACAACTTAAGTCGCTTGCGTTGTTTAGCACCTAGGGTAGATTCTGGTATCGGTAATAATTTAATACACTTGGGTACAGTAGCTGTAGATTCTGGAATTGTATCTGTCGATGCCTTTGTTGTTTTTGGTAAGGCTTCCAACCGATCAAAAGCTGCTAGTATTTCACTCGCAAGGCGATTAAGTGTTCAACGCTACGACGACTCATCGATATTCCACAATTTGATGGAAATTGAAGATCTTTCTCATCAAAAAAGCGCCTGAGAAGTAGGATAGGTGTGTTCATATAAACTGAAATCGAAGCTAATTTCAATCCCGTCTTATTTTTTGGAATATCAGCTTGCTGTTGCCCACTTGGTCTGGTAATAAGCACCCAACTGGCGTTTATTGGCGACATGGTGTTGTAACAAGCGGACTAGGTGGTACGAGCTCACATGCCGGGTTTATATACACCAGTGATGATGTCATATTTATTTATACATTTTGGCAATCAACTGGTGTGTTAAACATGTGATTATTCTATCATTAATGTGTTGTTGTCTGTGTAAGCTTGCTGAAAACGGTCGCAAAACATGTATCAAGCTATATCCTTGACTCATCTTTAAGATAAAGTATAGCGCATATAATCCACAAGTCGTGCTACTTATTCCTTGTAAAATACGGGGGTTGTAAATAAGAGGTCTTTTTGAATTTCTTTCAATAAACTCCAAAAGCTCCGAGTAGCGAGGTGGAAATCCGAAACTATCGAAAAAGACAAACTGTCCTAACCCGTTGTAAAACAATGAGATCCAATGTGACCCGGATTGGTCAAGGGGGTCAGAATTGATTATAAACGCAGCTGTCTTTGTTTGGTCAATCCGGGTAGGTAATTGATCTCGGGCTAACACTTTAACGAGGGACAGGCGTCTAACAAACTTATCTGATCTTAAAATATCTCTAAGCTGTTGCGTATTCATTGTCCTTATGCTATGTAATCCGTTAACACTTGACGCGTTTTGGAAATCTCTAGAACATTGTCCAACTCACCATAGAGTATGATTTGTAATGGCTCAGTTGTTGCTTGTGAAAACTTAAATTCCAAAGAAATTGGTCCAGACTTTGCCATCTCGAAATTGTCACCGTCTAACAAAGATGGTGTGAGGTCAAATCCGTAGAGGGTGTAACCATTCTTAAAATGTTTATAATCTATACCATTCCCACTGTCCTTGTTAATTAGATTTAACGATAAATTTGTTTCAAAAAACGCCCACACGGCTTGATTGTTTTCAAAGTCCATTGACAGTGGTTTACCAAAAACAGTTCTTCCATCAACACATACATTTAGATACGTCAACCCAAAGTGTTGGAAATTGAACGGGTTATGTTTATATGAGCAATTAAAAGCATTGGCTTAAACTAACCCTATAACAAGACGTGTTGGAGTCTGACTTAGGAAAATGTTATCGACACTTTGAGATAACATACCTCTTGGAATAGAGAGGGTTTTTATCACAACTCTTTTGATCGGGTACTTTGCATTTGTTTGTGTTAGGGCTTTCTCGTGGGCCAGAGTGATGGCTGGATTTACTTTGGCTTTCCGAACTACCAAAATAGCGTAACTTATAACAGACTTATAGCCGATTCTCTGGTCTTCCGCCATTAGATTGAACGTGTCTTTGGAGGGTGTCAGTTCAACTTTCACATCTACACCATTAAGCATGTATTGGTCTTGCACAAAAATGTCAGAATGCAACTGCCCCATCATAGCAATTTCGTGGCTACTCATAGCCGCACCTTGTCTAGTTTTATGTCCTGGGTTCGCGTCGGTCAATTCGTCAATAAAACCAGCCTAGTCCTTGTGGTAGAGAGCGGCTGTTAGAGACGTCTTCTTTGCCTCGTCCCGTAGTTTAATGTTGCTTCCAGGTATGCTCGAAATGGGTACGTGTTTTCACTAGGTGTAATCAAGGTATCATTGAGGGAAACATCCAATTGGGAAAATAAACTATGTAGGTTATAATTTACTGGCGCGACATTGTCGTCCGCTTGTAAAATTTCTCCATTTGGTAACGTGACTTTGCAACGCACGTGTATGAATGTATTGAATAAATCTATATAATCTTCTGATTTTCCGAAAATGACAAATTCTATAGGTGCACCTGGTGCTAGAGAGGCGAGAGGCTGTATCTCCAAAAAGTACCCATCTTCCACCGAGCTTTGTGTGGGTGGTATTGAAAATAGGTCCAGGCCTGTGTGCAGATATTCGCAAGAAAGATGGTGAATTAGAGCCATCATCAAACAAATATATCGGAATAATGAGGTGTTTTATTCTTCTTCGTCTTCTTCTTCTTACGTTTCTGAGTCTTGTTGTGGCAATGATTTTGTCTGTATGTCGTTTTTATCCGTTTTCTAAATGGTTCACCAGGAGGTCTTTTCCTTATGTCACTCCCTGATTGGGTATTCCCAACATGGTCGACAGCTTGCTTTAATAACCCTTGCCCCGCTTGTTTGGCATGCTCTCTAAACGAAGCTCCAACATTTCTTCCAGATAACGCCTCCTGTGCAACTTGTAAACCTGTACTGACACCTTCCTGGAGTAATGCTTTACCACCTGTCTTTAACCATGGTAGAATCATCCGCCCTAAACCACTGAAGAAACTTCCAATAACATGTCCTCTTTGATGTCTCCCTCCGACAAACACGGGTAGTCCATAACCACCTTGGTTGCAATAAATATCTTCGTATAGTTTAGGGTTTCGAAGTAATGGAACATGTCTCATTATTTTTAGGACAGATCAAAATGTTTTTGTGTTCTAAAATGAAGCGTCACGACCGATGTACCCGAGTTGAATGGAATCTTTTGGCCTAGATCATCCGTTAAAAGGATTTCCACTGTGTCAAACGAGAACCGACTCAACGTAACATAATGGGGCTTATCGTAGACTCTAAACAGTGTTATTGCTCTTTTATCCAAAATTGGTACCGTGCTTAATAAGGGAACCATGACGTCACCCACTGGTCTTGCTGCTACCAAATCACAAAAGACGAATACGGTAGTAAAGTCAGTGTCTAATTCTGTCTCGGAAAAGTCCCCTTTTAATGTTGGGCTAATGTCATTTGCTTGGGTATCTGGAAACCCTAACACTTTTTGTAGTTTGTCACTAATTATACTTTTGGCTCCTCGTTCGTTTATCGTTCTTTTGAAGAAAGAGTGTCTAAGTGTTTTGTTATATTGAAGAGTCATTATTCCCTTTTTACCGTCGCTGCTCTCCGCTTTTAAAATTTTTCGGTTCAATGCTAGGATGATAGAATCAATTGAAGTGTACATACCAGCTGGTATGTTTATTAGTAGAGGTTCCTTCTCTTCTTTTTCTGACTCCTCTTTTGGTGAATAATACTGAATCCACACTTCATCTTCAAGAATGTTACAGTACGTATTGGAAATTTGAATCTCAACCAAACCAACCTCGTATTGTGAGCTCACATCTATCGTTTGTGGCAGCTTTACGAAGAAGTGCCCCGGCTGATTATTAGGAAATAAATTCGGTGAAGTATTACTTGGTAATGTGATGTAAAAACTCATCGTCTCGTGTCGGTGCTCGCTTGTGATCTGATCTTGGGATTGGGTAAAATGTAGCCTAGACAACTTGAAAGTAATACAAGCCAGAGTTTTCCTTCATCTGAATTTTCTGTACCACGCGTCAGATTAAATAAGGATACACATATTACTATGCATATTAGCAACATTTGCGAAATAAACACGATTTCCGGACGTGCCAATAGTTTATCAAACCACAGCGAGATGTTGGAAGTGACGGACAACCCAGATTTTGGTCTCCTGAGGCTCTCTGGTCTCAAACTGGCTTCGCCCTCCTGTAATTCGGTCGCAAATATTGTATTTGTAAGTATTTCTTCCATAGTGCTAGTCTTTATATCTCGCGATGTTTTTATCGGAAATCCAACTGTTGAATGAATCATTGTAACCAAACCATTTCACTAAATACTCTTTACCTCCTCCTCCTTTTCGTCGTTCACTTATAATCTTTTCGATACGGTACACTTGTTTATCTCCTACTTTCTGAATCTCCTTCTTATAAAATGACCCTTTCAGTTCAACACCCATGTCATCTTTCAAAATATACGTTATCGGTTTTGTCGTCGGCTGAACGCGACTGATTGTAAACATTTCTTCGGACCATCCAGGGACATAACCCTTTTTAAAAAACTGCCTGCTCTGAGCAATCCTGACTCTCTCCCCTTCTTTAAAAACGGGTTTTTGTCTTGCACAACAGAGGCATATAAGGTATTCCACACGTGTTCTTGATTATCTAGGTTAACCTCAGCTGGGGCCATACGAATACTCCTATGATATGAATTGTTATAATTGTGAACCAAGTCATCAATTACATCGATGTATCGCAGTTGATTTGTTTTTTTAAAATAACGCCACATCTTTCCTTTTAAAGTCCTATTACATCGTTCAACAATAGACGCTTTGATGTCTTCATTCTCTGTGGTAAAGAAATGGACATTCTCTTCTTTAATAAAGGATAAAATCTTAGAATTCACGAATTCCGAGCCCTTATCACTTTGAAACTTTATAGGTTTTCGTATCGCAAAAATTGTCTTTATAGCCTCAACTAGAGCTTAACAGACTTTGTTTTTATAGGAATCGCCCAGGCGAACTTACTAAACACATCAAGACATGTTACGAGATACGCTATATCGTTATTATATTTCCGTAAGCTTCTCATGTCTATGAGATCAGCTTGAAACTGTTGGTTTATTCCACCTGCTATGATGCAACGTCTTTGAAAATGTCGACGAATATATTTTTTTAAGGTGTAAGCATCCTGATGACTTAACCATTCTTTAACTTCTTTAGTACTGATATTGTGCAAATTACGTGTTAATACAACTGCTCCCGCATACGCCCCTGGGCGCCTCGGATCATTATAAGCCTTTCTTAATTTTTGTTGCTTGACCAGCCGACCCATTTGACAGGAGTTGGTAATTTACTCTTCTTACGTCTGGTGCGTTTAGCGGGCGGTGTTGAGATGTCTAAAGGCCTTTTAGTCGTTGTGTCCACCTTTTTTTCTTGTCGGGTTAGGTGGTGAATCAAGGATTTCTTTTGTGTCTTCCTTTTTTAAGTTAAGATTAGGTTGTTCGTCACTCATCGTTTGACTAGGAGGCTGACTAGGAGGTGGTGGTGGTGCTATATCGACTAACCCTAAGGATTTGTGTTTGTATTCTGTTAGGTGATTCGTATACATTTGTAAAGTTTGTTGATATTGTTTTACTTTGTCCCGCGGTGACAAATCTTCTCTGGTTAGAATGTTTTGCATTTATTTGCATATCCAATTCACGTAAGCTATCGTTCAACGTATCAGGTGGTACTTATGGCTTTTGATTCATAGCCTCTAATACACGTGGATCGATCAAAATCATTTTCTTGGCCATCGTTAAAAACCTAAGACACATTTAGGGACGCTTACAATAGGACCGAGTAATGCTCCTATGAAACCGCCTTGTTGGAGAATTTGCTTACGCTTTTTGATTGATAGTCTCTTTTTGGTGAGTTATCTTAGACTTGCTTTGTGTCGCTGCAACCGTCTCTTCTGAGCGGGTGTAAGTGGCACGTTACCTTTTAAAACATTGTGACAACATTCACATAAAGTTTGTATGAGTTGAGGGGACGCGCTTTTGACTATGGTCTTTGCAAGTGAAGGGTTATCACGACACATGAACCGTAACATTTCTCCTTGTTTTTAACGCGTTCTGACATGACTTTATTTGGGTACGTACACAACTTGATGTTCGTCAGGAAATATGCAACTGCGTAATCTCAGATGATCAGGTGTTTCCTGTCGAAGGTCGAATAACAAATAACCATGCGGGGACGCTGTGGCGTCTTTAAAACTTTCTTGCACATACGAAACGCGACAAGGGTACATTTGTTTTGCCAAATGGGTAATCTGCAAGCCGTCTCGCGGGTTTTTGAACAGCACTATGTAATGCGAATTAAGACTAATTGTTCTTTATTCTTTATTTTTCCCAAATAGGTTTTGAACAATGCACAAAACACTGATGTCACGATGGTGACTACCTTTAGTAAACAATTTATGTAATTCTATCATCTGTTTCGGCCATCAAGTCGTCTATGACAACTAGCCTGCGTTTTTTCCTATCCGCGAACGCGCCTTGGTCAAAGTCAGGAAGTCTTTCTACAAACTGGACACCTTTCATGGTCTCGTATATTGGTTGCCATTCTCGTAACACCATATAATCTCCTCTGGGATGGAACCGACCATTTGAGGTAGATGTGCCAACAGCTTGTTTACAAACACCGTCTTACCACTACCCGTTGGACCGGTGATAAGAGCGTAAAGGGATGTTTACACATAGGATCCATCCTTAGTAATGTTAAAATTGTTCCATTATGACGCTATCTTGTAATGTTTATATTTTCGCTTTCAGAAAATGGTGTCCATTTCCTCAATCGTGACCCGCCGGATCCGAGCTGCTCTGGAGGCGGACCGCTTCCAGTTCTGCACTGGTTGCCTTGAAGAGCAAGGTAACAAGCTGGGCCATTCATGCGTGATTGCCCAGAATTTCGAGGAACTGGTCGCGGACCAGGGGGAGGCGGCGATGGGAGAGTTAATATCAAGGGAGGAGTGGCAGGCGATGTTCGGCCATTAAGTCCTCAGACTGCTGGCCTGGGTCAAACATCGCCGAGTCCGTCGGTGCCGGACTTCGGCGTCCTCGTCCGGCGACGAGGTCGTGGCGGAGGCCACCCCACATCCCAGTCCGACGAGGCCCACTCCTCCTGTCATCCCCGAGTCCCATCCCAAGACGACTCGGGGGTGGAGACCCTCCCGCCAACCCCCGACAGGAACCTGCCCCACCACCTCCTCCTACGCCTCAGAAGACGGTGGAACACGCCACCCCGTCACCGCACCCACCAGCCCCCGGGGAAAAGACCCCGCCACCCGCACCTGACTAAACATCAGGGGATGACTATGAAAGAGTGGGCGCAGCCGATGATGATGGGCCGGACCTCTTTTTTTAATAAACTTTTATATAAAAAACCCTCTTTTGTCTTTGTTGTTTGTTTTTAAAGTTACTCAAAATAATTACAAATCAATAATTATAGGCATGCACAAATCAATCAAATATACCCTTGTACAACAGTACAACTATAATTATTTCAAAATAATTACACGCGTACAACAAAACAAAGGGAGGTAACTTTTATAAGACACAAAAAAGTAATTATAGGGTTATTCTACCTTGTAGGGGTCACCCTTGAAAAAACCCTGTGAAATTTGGGGCGTTTCCTGCCTAATACACTACTTACATTTATGGTCTGCCCATAAGATATAGATTAAGAAGATTTAATGGGAATGGGGTAATATAAAACCTCCCCCACACCCATAAAATGGTAAATAACTCTTGCTCAAGTCTGTCTGATTCACAATTAACACTCTTTTTTATAGTGAAGGACAGAACTTCCAGAATTCATACCTTTTCTAGAAAATCACGTGACACTTATGAGGAAACAGTCTTTTGTAACAAGATGCGCCAGTGGCACGTGTGAATGAGTCCATGGCACATGTGAGCCTTGCATGGCATTAACAAATTTCTTAACCGGCAATGAACGCGTGCTTGTAATCCAGGGCGTAGGAGGTAATTGTGTGCCACAAGGTAATTTAAGCTCAGTTCACACATTATCATTTTTGTCCAATTTTCTTCAAATTAAACGACAATTTCCATTTAAACCCACTAGTAGTAAAACAAAATGGTGAGCTTAAAAATAAATTTGACGCAAATTTGTCAAAAATGTGATCATTTGAACGCAGCATTACTCCAAAACATAATATTACTTTAACTCCGGTATTAAAGGTTTTTAAAATAGTTTTCATTTTTTTATATTAACTTTGATTTTGTCTGTGGATAGCTGGCAAAATCTTCGGACTGCTAATTGACCCACTTCTCGTTAAACAATCGAACAGAAACTTGGCACTTAAACGAGTTGCCGATACAACACATCCTTTAAAATGTTCAGCCCCACCCCCAATCCACCCCCCTCCCCAAATCAGTCTTTCACTTTTTTTCAAAAGGAATATGACGACACTGATTTAACGAAATAAAATTCCCGATAACTGCGCTAAATAAGATTCTTTTTTAAAAAAACATATCGCAAGTATGTTTCTTGCGTAATAATTTATTTTGTTTTTTTCTGAAACAGTGGGTGAAATAAATTTGCGGTGTAAAAGCGGGTTGGACATTAAAAATTAATTTAAAATAAAATAATAAGAAAATGCATGTACCAGATTTATATATAAAATACTAAGTTTACAGGGATTGTTTAATTTTTCGAAGAAATAAAAACGTAATCTCTAACTTATGTTTTCCTATATTATTGTTGAATATTTCTATTCTTTAATTTCTTACATAATCTATGACATAAGTTATTGATTGGAAACTTATTGATATTTATTTCAGATTTCAAGTATTGAATTTTTTTTACTAAGACTTTTAAAATATTTTCTGAATCTTGAATACTCTTGTTTTTGAGTATATGTAATGTCGACGTCTATAATTTATAATCAGATCAAATCCGCAAAGTCAAAATTTTATGACTTGGGTCTAAGGCGGCTGGGCTCTTTAGAATATGCCATTTATACCATGCATGAGCGAAATTACAAAGGATCTAAATCAAATACCAAGACATTCAAAGAATCATTATTTTGGAGAAGAGCAATGTATCCGGAACGATAACAAGTTACAGTTGATGAAGCATGTTGATAGCCATAACATTAGCGGTGAACTGAATTGAATGAAAATAAGCAAAGATAAGGCCGATGTCATGTCAGTAGGCCTAGGTCCCGTGAGAAGGCCGAGGTAATGTCAGTCGGAAAAGAAAAGAATCTCGTGAGAAAAATCTTCACTTCTGAGATGAGATGTTTGAGAACCGCGCTGGTAAATCGAGCGGGAATCAAATTCAGAATCAGAAATTAAAAAATAGGGTCGATTACATATTTAAGAAACTATACAAGGTGTATAAAAGCAAATTAACTGAAATGGCAAAATGGTCAGGATGCCTGTCTACCAAATTATATTGCAAGCTTGCAAAGAAGACACTCCGATTCAAGGGCCAGGGACAGACCACCCAAACGCGAATCAGCCGTGGCAAAGTACAATTTAAGAGTCAACAACAGGAAACTACATAAGCCTCTAGCGTTGCTGCTAATCGCCAACTGTACCTCTCCGTGGCACCAATTGTATCCCTCAGTGACGCCAACTGTACCTCTCTGTGCCACCATTTGTACCTCTCCGTGACGTCAAATGTAACTCCCGTGACGCCTCCCCCGTCGAAAGTGATCAGAAGAAGTAGACGTTTTAGAGAATTATATTATTCCGGTCGTACACATTACATTATATGAAATTTATACGAATTTATATCTGTTGCTTTTTAACAGAACTAGGCAGTTCTGAATATACGATTTACGAACAAAAAAAAAATTAGTTCAATGGGCATTGTGACTGAACTTGAAATAAGTAGATGATAGAGCATTAGGAAGCTGATTATTACGGGACATGCGTCATATTCCATGTTATATGTTGATGTACTGCCAGCCCTGTGACTATCATGATAATATCGCATCTTGCTCTTCGGGCTGACCAACTTGTCGGGTAAGATATTGGAATATGTGCACTGAAACGTCGCATCTTTCTCATCTTTGCCAGCAAAATTCATACAATAACAAAATGGTTTTAAATGCATCGTTCTCGCATGTTTTGGATCCGAAATACGACTTGATACCGACATGTTATTACACAACTTTTTCACATTAATTTAAGGGATTTTTGACAGTGGGTTCGTTCAAGGTTTATAGTTGGTTTTATTTTGTATTCGGTCACCATAAGCTCCACTGTTTTCTTATAGGTTGAAATATTTAATTTACATTTTCATTATTGAAATCTCCATAGACAAGAAATTGCGAAGTGTATAACTTTGTGTAGATATTGACTGTAACAGACCATGTTTGCACACGAAACCATTGAGTCAGAGAGGTGGCATAATTTGAATATTGAACTATGTTACCGTGTATTTTTCACTGGGAAAGAGGGTAAATTATGTGTTTGAAAAGCCGAAGTGAGCCGCACGTTTTGTTGAGTGATCAGGGGCAGTACATCGTATGTCGTAGTTAAGAGAGGACGCGGTTGTTTTTCTGAGAGGTGAATTTTCTATACCATGGAATGTTTTATATATATATATATATACATATGTGAAATAATTGCATTGTGGATGTTATTAACTGGATATTTATGGAATGATTCTTCTTAATATTATTATTGTAAAAGATGACGTAATAAAGTACTGTGAGTTTAATTGGAAATTAATATACTTCTTTGTGTGACTGGCTAAGTGAGTAAAGAAATGGAAGAAGTATTACTCTACACAAGATGGCATCCTGAATCATCAACATAGAAGCAGTTAACCATGCTACTGACATAACACCCTAATAAATAGCATGTCAGAAGCAGGGTGACTTCTACCCGTGGCCACCACTCGTCACGTAAGTCAAGTTGATAATTTTGTTTCAGTGCACGGTGGTGTAGACTTGGAACAGACACGTAGTTTTGTAATTATTTAAGGAAAGGGTTGTTGGTAAACCTGATGTAGAAGTAGTACATCGCTTTGTAAGTTTTGTTCCCCTTTACGAACCAGTCTCTAGCATTGCATCAAACATCACAGGTCAAAGAGTCACTTCCATTGCCATAGCTGAGGTCACATGTTATTTTCTCCCAAGGAATGGGTAATTGTGTATTTGAATCGTTAAATGTTAGCTTTATATTGTGAGGATGAAACTCCACATGTGTATGATAACGGTTGCAATCGAGTATCCTCGTTAACATAAGGATAACAGTGCCCCAAATTTCTCTTATGTGACAATGCCACGTGATATCTATTTAAAAACATAAATAGCTGGTTGTATTCTTTGTACATTTGATGTATGAAGCGAATGGTTCAAAGCCCTCATTTTGCCTAATTTCATCTCTTATTGTCAAATTCTTAATTTCGTATGTATATGTAAAATAGTCTAGGCACTTGTAACTAAGCATCTGTTTATTTAAAAGTCTATGTCCACTGAAAAAAAATATAGTGCGGATGCAACTCAGACAAAAAACCATTCGTTATATATGATCTACTCGGATTTTCTTGAATAGTAAAATCCCATCTGATCGATATTGACTGATTATCGGCGTTACAGAGAAGTATCCTCATATTTTTATACACAAGTCCTGTGCTGATATATGTGACAGGTAAAAACACTTGCGATCGGATGTAAGGGTCTGAAAGGGACATGGATCTCCAACATAGATACTGAGATTCATAATCTTCATCATGCGAAATATGAGTTTTATTAAGATCTCTTTCATTTCCACAACTTGAGATTAATAGTGTCTGTACTGCACTGGAACACTCGATGTCTAAATTCAGCAAATGTCCATATTTATCAAAAGTCTCTACTAAAGTAGATGAACAGACGGGAAAAAATCTTCAAAGCAATTCCTGTAATAAAATACATGTTTGATCACACGTGCAAGGTAAATGTTGAACTTGTCCACATTTGCCCCTACAAGAAGCCGCCTCTGGAACATCCCCAAGATTGGGCAAGCCAAAAGACAAAGGGTCTGCAAAAATCTTAGAATAATTTAAAATGTTGATTTCTCCAACAGGAATAGAATATTTTTCATGAACCTCCGTGCCCATTTCATCACTGGGTTGAAATACTACACAAAAGTACGCGGACTTACAAAACATTGTTGTCTTTACAGCATTAGGTAAACATTTAAAATGCACACAATCGACTGTTTTCTATGCCGTTGTAGAGAGACGCTTAGAGTATCTAGCAGTTTACTGGAAGATTGTATCATCCCACGCTCTCTCACCTTTTATACTTGCAGCTTTAAGTTTCATGAATATTTGTGATAAAAAAATCACAAATAAAATTATATTCACAATTTCATCACAAAAACAAAATGCAAGTGCTAATTCTTTTTTAAAGAAAACTTTGGCGGAAAGAAGTCGATATGCGTAATAAAAAATTGATCAACTTGATGACCAGAACATTAAATAGACGTTCATGTTCATATCCCTCCCCCCTTGGAATCCAGTCGACAAGTCTGTGGTGGTGGCTTTCCGATTAGGATGCGCCGGCCACCGGAACCCCTTGGTGTTAACCTGGGGAACAAAACCAACATTGCGTGTCCCGCGTGGACAGACAAGGGACATGAATGATACCTACCAGAAATAAAACAGCACCTGCATGGCTGCCAACTGTGACGCTTCACAGATGGAAGTAAAGGCAGATATATCGTAGGGATCATGATTACAAGTTACGAGGCTAGAGGCGAAGATTCTAACTACGCAGCCATGAGGAAACTGCTCCTAGGCAACCGTTTTATCCCAGTTACTTCGCAAACTATAGTTGCGTGGTGGAAACCAACTGCAGAATCCCTCTTATAGGGCTCAGACGCTTCCCCGGGATAGGTGAGGATGATATTAGTTCTTAAGTGTACCATCCTGACCTCTAGGAAAGTTGATCGTGTGCACTTTGTGTACGCACAGTGTTGGACCAACCGGATGTCCTTGGGTTTGGGCGGCTCCCAGCAGAACACGATGGAACGGACACGGTTGGAGGCTGACCTTGCAAAAGGGCTTCTCCAACCTGACGCTTTGCGTCCCGATACCAGGCTTGGGGGGATGCTTTGGGGAGGGCATAAAGAGCATTAGCTCGACGGCCTGCTGATATCATTTCCTAGTGTGATATTTTATGTCCATACCGATTTAAACACTACAATAATTACCATAACTATACTCGAACTTCAATTTTCCAGCTGAGTTAGCATGGAATATAAAACAAAAGAAATGACCACTAAAGTATGTTAATAAGTTTAAAAGTAGGATCATAAATTTTATCTTATATATACACATATTAATGACTTTATGTTTGACTTATATCTAAACCTGTTGTTTCACTTAATACATATTTAACAAATATAATGTTTATCTGCGTACATTTGAACGACTTAATGTTTATTGCATACACATGAAGGAATTAATATTGACCTGCTCATATATCAAGGACTTAATGTTTACTTGCGTACAGGTTAACAAATGCATATTTCATGCAATGATTTAATTATTTTTTTTTAATTAAAGGAACAACTGTTTCTTTTTAAAAGACCAAGAAGGACAACGAAATAATAAATCATGGATTCAGACATCACGCCTGTGAGTTAATTTTAAATGTTTTTGTAAATGTTAAGTGAAAGAAATAGCTTTTCAAGGGTCTGGCATAAGAATATGTCACGTTTCGATTACAGTTTTAATTCACTTGTATTCTTTAGAAACACCTTACCAATAATTATTGTCTACCAACATGAACAACTCGTTGACTCTTACATGAGAAATGTCTTTCCTTCTTGAGCGCGTTTTCAATTTCAGCGTTGAAATGAATAAGAAAATCTCAGCACAGGGGTTGATCATCATAATTATATACATGATACGCGATACCAGAATACACGCATGTGCATAGGGATAAAGGGTGGTATTCAATGTTCCCTTTATGCTGCGCGTCCGTGCAGCTATCTCACAGACGTCTCGCAGCATTTTTGAGTATCCGCGCAGCAAATTTCCATATGTGTATGTTTGTTTTTTTGGGCTGTATAAATTTGCGCACAAAATAAATGATGTAAAATTTTGCACACAACCTTATGATTTTGCACACGAACCAGCAAACATTAGAGGGAAAATTGGTGGAATGGTTTACATTTTAGAATGTATGGCCTTAAAGTATGTTGGTTGTGAAATTATACACAATGTGCAGCCTCTTAAAACTGGGATCATAACCATTGATTCTTTTTCTAGAGCTCATTATTGTGCTAATAAATTTTCCCCGTAAAGAAGATAACTTTTTTTTTTTACCAATATCACATATGGAAAAGAAGAGTGTGTGGGGAACATCATTGGGGGGGGGGGGGTTTACTTTTCATACCGAATTGTACTCTTTAAAAAAAAAAAACTTTAAAAAAAAATGAAATGATATATCACTGTAAAAAATGTAATGCCATTGTTAATATAAATGTATAGGTTGGTTGTAAAAGGCTTTAACTTGAAACAATCTTTCATCGAATTTGGAGTACCCCAGGGCTCGGTCCTAGGCCCGGTGCTTTTCACTTTGTACATTAAGCCCGTGGGTGCAGTGATCAAGCAGTTTGACATGCTATATCACCAGTAGGTCAGTAGGTCGGTTTTTCGGTAGGTAGGTAGGTTTGTAGGCAGGTAATTAGGTAGGTAGGTAGGTAGGTAGGAGGTAGGTAGGTAAGGTGATATTTAGGTAAATAGGTAGGTAGGTAGGTAGGTAGCTAGGTAGAAAGTTTAGTAGGTAGGTATGTAGGTAGGTAGGTAAGTAGGTAGAAAAAGTAGTTAGGCAGATAGGTAGGTATTTAGTTAGGTAGGTAGGTATGTAGGTAAGGTGGTAGGTAGATAGTTATGTAGGTAGGTTGATAGGTAGGTAGATAGTTAGGTAGTTGGGTTGGTCAGTCGGTTGGTCGGTAGGTAGGTTGGTTGGTAGGTAATATGTAAGTAGGTAGGTAGGTAGGTAGATAGGTTAGGGTTAGGATTAGTGTTAGGGTTAGGGTTAGGGTAAGGGTTAGGGTTAGGGTAGGTAGGTAGGTAGGTAGGTAAGGTGGTAGGAAGGTAGGTAGGTAGGTAGGTAGTTAGGTAGGTATATAGGTAGGTAGGTAAGTAGTTAGGTAAGTAGGTAGGTAGGTAGGTAAGTACGTAGGTAGGTGGGTCGGCCTTTTTCTCGGTTGATAGGTTGGTAGGTAGGTAGGTAGGTAGGTAATGTGGTTGGTAGGTAGGTAGTAAGTAGGTATATAGTTAAGTAGGTAGGTAGGTAACTAGGTAGGTAGCTAGGTAGGTAGGTAGATAGGTAGGTAGGTCGATAGTAGGTTAGTTAGTTTGCTAAGGTGGTAGGAAGGTAGGTAGGTAGGTAGGTAGGTAGGTAGATAGGTCGATAGGTCGGTATGTAGATAGGTAGGTAGGTAGGTAAGTATTTAGGTAAGTAGGTAGGTAGGTAGGAAAGTAGGTAGGTAGGTAGGTAGGTAGGTCGGTAGGTAGGTTGGTAGGTAGGTAAGGTGGTTGGTAGGTAGGAAATTAAGTAGGTAGGTAGTTAAGTAGGTAGGTAGGTAGGTAACTAGGTAAGTAGGTAGGTAGCTAGGTAGGTAGCTAGGTAGGTAGATAGATAGGTAAATAGGTAGGTAGGTAGGTTAGGGTTTGTTTTAGGGTTTTCGTAGCTACGTAGGTAGGTAGATAGGTAGGAAGGTATGTCGATAGGTAGGTAGGTAGGTGTGTGGGTGGGTGGTTCGTCGGTCTGTTGGTTGTAGGTAGGTAGGAAGGTAGGTAGGTAGGTAGATATGTAGGCATGTAGTTAGGTAGGTAGGTAGGTAGAGAGGTTGGCAGGTAAGTAGGTTAGGGTTAGTGTTAGGGTTAGGGTTGGGGTTAGAGTTAGGTTTAGGTTTAGGGTTAGTGTTAGTGTTTGGGTTTGGGTAAGGGTTAGGGTAGGAAGGTAGGGAGGTAGGTGGGTAGTTAATTAGGTAGGTAGGTGGTTAGGTAGGTAGGTAGGTCGATAAATTGATATGTCGGTAGGTAGGTATGTAGGTAGGTAGGCTAGTAGGTAGGTAGTTAGGAAGGTAGGTAGGTAGTTCGATAAGAAGGTAGGAAGGTAGGTATGGAGATATTTTTTGGGTGGGTAGTAAGTTTTTCGGTCGGTCGGTCGGTAGGTAGGTAGGTAGTTAGGTAGGTAGATAGGTAGGTAGTTAGGTAGGTAGTTAGATAGGTAGGTAGGTAGGTAGGTTAGGGATAGGAATGTAGTTATGGTTAGGGTTAGGTTTAGGTTTAGGGTTTTGGTAGCTACATAGGTAGGTAGATAGGTAGGTAGGTCGATAGGTAGGCAGTTGGTTCGGTTGGTCGGTCTGTCGGTTTGTAGGTAGGTAGGAAGGTAGGTCGGAAAGTAGGTAGGTAAGTAGGTTAGGGTTAGGGTTATGGTTGGGGTTAGGGTTAGGTTTAGGGTTAGGGTTATTGTTAGGGTTTGGGTAGGTCGGGAGGTAGATGGTTAGGTAGGTAGGTAATTTGGTAGGTAGGTGGTTAGGTAGGTAGGCAGGTTGATAGGTTGATATTTCAGTAGATAGGTACGTATGTAGGTAGGTAGGTAGGTAGGTAGGTAAGAATGTAGGTAGGTCGGTCGGTCAGTCGGTAGGTTTGTAGGTAGGTTGGTTGGTAGGTAGGTAGTTAGGTAGGTAGGTAGGAAGGTCGATAAGAAGGTAGATCGATAAGAAGGTAGGTAGGTAGGTATTTTGGTGGGTGGTGGGTTTTTCGGTTGGTTGGTAGGTAAGTAGTTAGGTAGGTAGGTAGGTAGGAAGATAGGTAGTTAGGTAGGTAGGTTAGGGTTAGGGTTAGGGTTGTTGTTATGCTTAGGATTAGGTTTATGTTTAGGGTTAGGTTTAGAGTAAAATGTAGGGTTAGGGTAGGTAGGTAGGTAAGGTGGTAGATAGGTTGGTAGGTAGGTAGCTACGTAGGTAGGTAGATAGGTAGGTAGTTAGGTCTATAGGTAGATAGGTAGGTAGGGAGGGAGGGAGGTAGTTAGCTAGGTAATTAGGTAGGTAGGTTGGGAGGTAGGTAGGTCGATAGGTCGATATGTCGGTAGGTAGGTAGGTATGTATGTAGGTAGGTCGGTAGGTAGGCATTTTGGTGGGTGGGTCGGTCGGTTGGTCGGTAGGTAGGTAGGTCGGTACGTAAGGAGGTAGGTAGGTAGATAGGTAGGTAGATATGTAGGTAGTTAAGAAGGTAGGTAGGTAGGTCGGCAGGTTAGTATGTTCGGGTTAGTGTTAGGGTTAGGGTTAGGGTTTGGGTTAGGGTTAGGTTTAGGTTTAGGGTTTGGGTAAGGATTAGGGTTTGGGTAAGGGTTAGGGTAGGTAGGGAAGGTAGGGAGGGAGGTAGGTGGGTAGGTAATTAGGTAGGTAGGTGGTTAGGTAGGTAGGTAGGTCGATAAATTGATGTGTCGGTAGGTAGGTAGGTAGGTCGGTTGGTAAGTTTGTAGGTAGGTAGGTTGGTAGGTAGGTAGTTAGGAAGGTAGGTAGGTAGGTAGGTAGGTAGGTAGGTAGGTAGAAAGTTCGATAAGAAGGTAGGAAGGTAGGTAGGTTGGGTATTTTGGTTGGTGGGTGGAGGGTTTTTCGGTTGGTCGGTAGGTAGGTAAGTAGGTAGGTAGGTAGGTAGGTATGTAGTTAGGTAGGTAGGTAGATAGGAAGGTAGGTAGGTAGTTAGATAGGTAGGTAGGTAGATAGGTAGGTAGGTAGGTAGGTTAGGTTGTAGGGTTAGGGTTGTTGTTATGATTAGGGTTAGGTTTAGGTTATGGGTTTTGGTAGCTACGTAGGTCGATAGATAGGTAGGTAGGTAGGTAGTTAGGTAGGTAGGTCGGTAAGTAGTTAGGTAAGTAGGTTAGCGTTAGGGTTAGGTTTGGGGTTAGGGTTGGGTTTAGGGTTAGGATTAGTGTTTGGGTAGTTAGGGAGGTAGAAGGGTAGGTAGGTAGGTAATTAGGTAGGTAGGTGGGTAGGTAGGTTGATAGATTGATATTTCGGTAGGTAGGTAGGTATGTAGGTAGGTAGGTAAGTAGGTAGGTAGGTAGGAATGAAGTTAAGTCGGTCGGTCAGTCGGTAGGTTTGTAGGTAGGTAGGTTGTAGGTAGGTAGTTAGGAAGGAAGGTAGGTAGGTAGGTAGGTAGGTAGGTAGGAAGGTCGATAAGAAGGTAGGTCGATAAGAAGATAGGTAGGTAGGTAGGTATTTTGGTGGGTGGTGGGTTTTTCGGTCGGTCGGTAGGTAGGTAGGTAGGTAGTTAGGTAGGTAGGTAGGTAGGAAGATAGGTAGGTAGGTAGGTAGGTAGGTTAGGGTTAGGATTAGGGTTGTTATTATGGTTAGGGTTAGTTTTATGTTTAGGGTTAGGTTTAGAGTAAAAGTTAGGGTTAGGGTAGGTAAGGTGCTAGATAGGTAGGTAGGTAGGTAGCTACGTAGGTAGGTAGATAGGTAGGTAGTTAGGTCTATATGTATTAGGTAGGTAGGGATGGAGGTAGTTAGGTAGGTAATTAGGTAGGTAGATGGGTAGGTAGGTAGGTCGATAGGTCGATATGTCGGTATGTAGGTAGGTATGTATGTAGGTAGGTAGGTAGGCGGATATGTGGGTGGGTCAGTCAGTTAGTCGGTAGGTAGGTAGGTAGGTAAGGAGGTAGGTAGGTAGGTAGGTTAATGTTAGGGTAAGGGTTAGGATTTGGGTAAGGTTTAGGGTTAGGGTAAGGGGTACGGTAAGGGTAGGTAGGAAGGTAGGTAAGGTGGTAGGAAGGTAGGTAGGTAGGCAGGTAGTTAGGTAGGTAGGTAGATAGGTCGGTAGGTAGAAAGGTAGGTAGGTAAGTAGTTAGGTAAGTAGGTAGGTAGGTAGGAAGGTAGTTAGACAGGTAGTTAGGTAGGTAGGTAGGTAGGCAGCTAGGCAGGTAGGTAGGTAGGTACGTAGGTACGTAGGTAGGTAAGGTGGTTGGTAGGTAGTTAAGTAGGTAGGTAGGTAGGTAGGTTGATAAGTAGGTAGGTTAGGGTTACGGTTGTGGTTATGGTTAGGGTTAGGGTTTGGGTAAAAGTTAGGGTTTTGGTAGGTAGGGAGGTAGGTGGGTAGGTAGGTAGGTAGGTTGATAGGTTGATATTTCGGTAGGTAGGTAGGTTTGTATTTAGGTAGGTAAGGTTGTAGGTAGGTAAGTAGTTAGGTAGCTACGTAGGTAGGTAGATAGGTAGGTAGGTAAGTCGATAGGTAGGTAGGTTTTTAGGTAGTTGTGGTGCGGTAGGTTTGTCGGTTTGTAGATAGGTAGGTATGTAGGTAGGTAGTGAGGTAGGTAGGTAGGTAGGAAGGTATGTAGGTTAAGATTAGGGTTTGTGTTTGGGTTAGTGTTAGGGTTAGGATAAGGGTTAGGGTCAGGGTAAGTAGGTAGGTAGGTTGGTAGGTAGGTAATTACGTAGGTAGTTGGGTAGGTAGGTAGGTTGATAGGTCGATATGTCGGTCGGTAGGTAGGTATGTATGTATGTAGGTAGGTGGGTAGTTAGGTCAGTTGGTCGGTCGGTCGGTAGGTAGGTAGATAGGTCGGTCGGTCTGTCGGTCGGTCAGTAAGTCGGTAGGTAGGTAGGTTTGTAGGTAGGTAAGTAGGAAGGTAGGTAGGTAGGTAGGTTAGGTGGTATGTATGCAGTTAGGTAGGTAGCTAGGTAGAAATTTAGGTAGGTATGTATGTAGGTGGGTAAGTAAGTAGGTAGACAAGAAGTTAGGCAGGTAGGTAGGTATTTATGTAGGTAGGTAGGTAGGTAAGCTGGTAGTTTGGTAAGTAGGTAGGTAGGTAGGTCGATAGGTAGGTAGGTATTTAGATAGGTAGGAATGTAGGTAGGTGAGCTGGTAGGTAGGTAGGTAGGTAGGAAGGTATTTAGGTAGGTAGGTAGGTAGCTAGGTAGGTAGGTAGCTAGATAGGTAGGTAAGTAGAAAGCAATGTAGATGGCTGGGTCGGTCGGTTGGTCGGTATGTAAGTAGGTAGGTAAGTAGGTATCTAGGTAGGTAGAAAGGTAGGTAGGTAGGTTATATTTAGGTTTAAGGTTAGGTTTAGAGTTAGGGTTTTAATCCGGGTTGGGGTGTAGGTATGTAGGTAGGTAGGTAAATTGGTAGGAAGGTAGGTAGGTAGATAGTTAGGTAGATAGGTAGGTAGATAGGTAGGTAGGTAGGTAGATAGGTATATAGGTAGGCAGGTAGGTAAGTAGTTCGCTCGGTGGGTCGGTAGGTTGGTAGGTAGGTAGCTAGCCAGGTAGGCAGGTAGGTAAGGTGGTTGGTAATTAGGTAGTTAAGTATGTAGGTATGTAAGTCGATTGGTAGGTAGGTAGGTAGTTAGGTAGGTTAGGGGTAGGGTAAGGGTTAGGTTTAGGTTTAGTGTTAAGGTAAGGGTTAGGGTAAGGGTTAGTGATAAGGTAGGTAGGTAGGTAAGGTGGTAGGAAGGTAGATAGGTAGGTAGTTAGTTGGGTAGGTTAGTAGGTAGGTAGGTACGTATTTAGGTAGGTAGGTATGTAGGTAGGTTGGTCGGCCGTTTTCTTGGTCGGTAGGTTGGTAGGTAGATAGGTAGCTAGGTAGGTAGGTAGGTAAGGTGATTGGTAGGTAGGTAGTTAAGTAGGTAGTTAGTTAAGTAGGTAGTTAGTTAAGTAAGTAGGTAGGTAGGTAACTAGGATGCTACGTAGGTAGGTAGGTAGGTAGATAGATAGGTAGGTCGATATATAGGTAGGTCGATATATAGGTAGGTCGATAAGTAGGTAGATAGGTAGGTAGGTAGGTAGGAAGTTAAGTAGGTAGGTAGCTAGGTAGGTAGGTAGGTAGATAGGTAGGTAGGTAGGTAGGTTAGTGTTAGGTTTAGGGTTTTGGTAGCTACGTTGGTAGGTAGATAGGTAGGTAGGTAAGTCGATAGGTAGGTATGTTGGCAGGTAGGTGGGTTGATGGGTGGGTGGGTCGATCGGTCTGTCGGTTAGTAGGTAGGTATGGAGGTAGGTAGTTAGGTAGGTAAGTAGGTACGTAGTTAGGTAGGTAGGTAGGTAGGTTAGGGTTAGGGTTGTTGTTATGGTTAGGGTTAGGTTTGGGTTTAGGGTTAGGGTTAGAGAAAAAAGTTAGGGTTAGGGTAGGTAGGTAGATAGGTAGGTAGGTAGGTAAGTAGGTTAGGGTTAGTTTTAGGGTTAGGGTTAGGTTTAGAGTTAGGGTTAGGTTTAGTTTTAGGGTTCGGGTAAGGGTTAGGTTTAGAGTAGGTTGGTAGGAGGTAAGTGGGTAGGTAATTAGGTAGGTATGTGGGTAGGTAGGTTGGTCGATAGGTTGATATGTCAGTAGGTAGGTAGATACGTAGGTAAGTAGGTAGGTTAGTAGGTAGGTAGGTATGTCGATAAGAAGGTAGGAAGGTAGGTAGGTAGGTATCTTGGTGGGTGGGTGGTGGGTTTTTCTGTCTGTCGGTCGATAGTTTGGTAGGTAGGTAGGTAGGTAGGTAATTAGATAGGTAGGTAGTTAGGAAATAAGGTAGGTAGATAGGTAGGTAGATATGTAGGTAGGTAGATAAGGGTTAGGGTTGATGTTATGGTTAGGGTTAGGTTTAGGGTTTTGGTAGTTAGGTAGGTAGGTAGGTAATTAGATTGGTAGGTAGTTAGGAAATAAGGTAGGTAGAAAGGTTTGTAGATAGGTAGGTAGATAGGTTAGTAGGGATAGGGTTAGGGTTTGGGTTAGGGTTAGGGTTAGTGTTAGGGTAGGTAGGTAGGAAGGTAGGTAGGTGGGTAGATAGGTAGGTAATTAGGTAGGTAGGTAGGAAAGTAGAAGGGTCGGTCGGTCGTTGGTAGGTTTGTAGGTAGGGTGGTAGGTAGGTAGTTAGGAAGGAAGCTAGGTAGGTAGGTAGTTAGCTAGGTAGATAGGTAGTATTATGTAGGTAGGTATGTAGGTCGATAAGAAGGTAGGAAGGTATTTAGGTGGGTGGGTGGTGGGTTTTTCGGTCAGTCGGTCGGTAGGTAGGTATGTAGTTAGGTACGTAGGTAGGTAGGTAGGTAGGTAGGTAGGTAGCTAGGTAGGTAGGTAGGTTAGGGTTAGGGTTGTTGTTATGTTTAGGGTTAGGTTTACGTTTAGGGTTAGTGTTAGAGTAAAAGTTAGGGTTAGGGTAGGTAGGTAAGTAGGTAAGGTGGTAGATAGGTAGGTAGGTAGGTAGATACGTAGGTAGGTAGATATGTAGGAAGTTAGGTCAAAGGGAGGTAGGTAGGGAGGTAGGTAGGTAGGTAATTAGGTAGGTAGTCGGGCAGGTAGGTTAGTGAGTCGGTCGGTAGGTAGGTTGGTAGGTAGGTATGTAGGTTGATAGGTAGGTAGTTAGGAAGGTAGGTAGGTAGGTTGGTAGGTAGATAGGTAGGTAGTTATGTAGGTCGATTAGAGGGTATGTAGGTAGGTAGGTAGGTATTTTGGTGGGTGGGTTGTGGGTTTTTCGGTTGGTAGGTAGGTAGGTAGTTAGGTAGGTAGTTTGGAAGGTAGGTACGTAGAAACGTAAGTAGATAGGTAGGTAGGTAGGTAAGTAGGTAGGCTATGGTTAAGTTTAGGGCTAGGTTTAGGTTTAGGGTTATGGTTAGGGTAAAAGTTAGGGTTAGGGTATTTAGGTTTAGAGTTAGGGTAAGGGTTAGGGTTAGGGTAGGTAGGTAGGTAGTTAGATAGATAGGTAGGTAGGTAGCTAGGTTGGGGTTAGGGTAGATTTAGGGTTAGGGTTAAGTGTAGGGTTAGGGTTAGGGTTAGGCTGGGTGGGTCGGTCGGTAGGTAGGTCGATAGGTCGGTAGTAGGTAGGTACGTAGGTAAGTAGTTAGGTAGGTAGGTAGGTAGGTTAGTGTTAGGGTTATGCTTAGGGTTAGGGTTAGGGTTACGATAAGGGTTAGGGTTTGGTTAGGTATGTAGGTAGGTATGTTAGTAGGTAAGTAGGTAGGTAAGATGGTAGGTAGGTAGGTAGGTAGCTAGGATAGGGTTAGGGTTAGGGTTTATATTAGATTTAGGGTTAGGCTTAGGCTTAGTGTTAGGGATAGGGTAGGTAGGTAGGTAAGTAGGTAGGTAAGCTGGTAGATAGGTAGGTAGCTAGGTAGGTAGGTAACTAGGTTAGGATTAGGGTTATGATTAGTGTTAGGGTTAGTGTTAAGGTTAGAGTTAGGCTTAGGCTTAGGGTTAGGGTTAGTGTTAGGGTAAGAGTTAGCGTTAAGGTTAGGGTTAGGGTTAGGGTAAGGATTAGGGTTAGGTTTAGGGTTAGGGTTAGGTTTGGGTTTGGGTTCGGGTTAGGGTTAGGGGTTATGGTTAGGGGTTAGGGTTAGGTTTAGGGTTAGGTTTAGGTTAGGGATAGGGTTAGGGTTAAGTTTAGGTTTCGTATTAGGGTTAGATATAATGATATATACTGATTAGTGTTAGGGTTAAGGTTAGGGTTAGGGTTAGATATAATGATATATTCTGGTTAGGGTTAGGTTGGGGTTAGGGTTAGGGTTAGAGTAAGGTAAATAGTAATTTAGGTAGGTAGGTCAGGGTTATTTTAGGGTTTTGGTTAGGATTGAATATAATGATATATACTTGTTAGGGTTAGAATTAGGGTTAGATATAATTATATATACTGGTTAGGGTTAGGGCTAGAGTTACGTTTAGGGTTAGGGTTATGGTTAGGCTTAGGCTTAGGGTAAGGGTTAGGGAATGGATAGGTATGTAGGTATGTATGTAGGTAGGTATGTAGTAAAGTATGTAGGTAGGTATGTAGGTAGGTATGTAGGTAGGTATGTAGGTAGGTATGTAGGTAGGTATGTAGGTAGGTATGTAGGTAAGTAAGTAGGTAGGTAAGATGGTAGGTAGGTAGGTAGGTAGGTAGGTAGGTAGGTAGCTGGGATAGGGTTAGGCTTAGGGTTAAGGTTAGAGTTAGGGTTAAGGTTAGGGTTAGGGTTAGGCTTAGGGTTAGGGTAAAGAATAGGATTAGGGTTAGGGTATGTAGGTAGGTAAGTAGCTAGGTAAGCAGGTAGGTAGGTAGTTAGGTAGGTAGCTAGGTTAGGGTTAGGATTAGGGTAAGAGTTAGCGTTAAGGTTAGGGTTAGGGGTTAGGGTTAGGTAGCTAGGTTAGTGTTAGGGTTAAGGTAGAGTTAGAATTAGGATTAAGGTTACGGTTAGGGTTAGGGTTAGGCTTAGGGTTAGGGTTAGCCTGGGTGGGTCGGTCGGTAGGTAGGTAGGTGGGTCGATATGTAGGTAGTAGGTAGGTAGGTAGCTAGGATAGGGTTAAGGTTAGGGTTAGAGTAATGGTTAAGGTTAGGCTTAGGGTTAGGGTTAGGGTTATTGTTAGGGTTAGGGTTAGGGTTAGGGTTTGTAGGAAGTAGGTTGGTAAGCTGGTAGGTAGATAGGTAGGTAGCTAGCTTACGGTTAGGGTAAGAGTTAGCGTTAAGTTTAGGGTTAGGGTTAGGTTTAGGGTTAGGGTTAGGGGTTAGGGTTAGGAGTTTGGATTAGGGTTAGGGTTAGGTTAGGTTTAGGGTTAGTGTTAGGGTTAAGGTTAGGGTTAGGGTTAGGGTTAGATATAATGATATATACTGATTAGGATTAGGGTTAGGGTTAAGTTTAGTGTTAGGGTTAGAATTAGGGTTAGGGTAAGGGTTAGATATAATGATATATTCTGGTTAGGGTTAGGTTGGGGTTAGGATTAGGGTTAGAGTTAGGTAGATAGTTAGTGAGGTAGGTAGCAAAGGGTTAGGTAAGGGTTGGGGTTAGGGTTAGGGTAGATAGTTAAGTAGGTAGGTAGGTAGGTAGGTAGTTAAGTATGTAGGTAGCTAGGTTAGTGTTAGGGTATAGTTAGGCTTAAGGTTAAGGTTGCGGTTAGGGTTAGGCTTAGGGTTAGGGTTAGGGTTAGGCTGGGTGGGTCGGTCGGTAGGTAGGTAGGTAAGTTGATAGGTTGATAGGTCGGTAGTAGGTAGGTAGGTTAGGCTTAGGGTTATGGTGAGGGTTAGGGTTATGCTTAGGGTAAGGGTAAGGGTTAGGGTTTGATTAGGTATGTAGGTAGGTAAGTAGGTAGATAAGATGGTAGGTAGGTAGGTAGGTTGCTAGGATAGGGTTAAGGTTAGGGTTAGGGTTAGGCCAAGGCTTAGGGTTTGGGTAACAGTTAGGGTTTGGGTTAGGGTAGCTAGGTAGGTAAGTAGGTATGTAAGTAGGTAGGTAAGCTGGTAGATAGGTAGCTAGGTTAGGGTTAGGGTTGTTGTTATGGTTAGGGTTAGGTTTAGGTTTAGGGTTAGGGTTAGAGTAAAAGTTAGGGTTAGGGTAGGTAGGTAAGTAGGTAAGGTTGTAGATAGGTAGGTAGGTAGGTAAGTAGGTAAGTAAGCTGGTAGGTAGGTAGCTAGGTAGGTAATTAGTTGGGTTAGGGTTAGGGTTAGGGTTATGATTAGTGTTAGGGTTAGTGTTGAGGTTAGAGTTAGGCTTAGGCTTAGGTTTAGGGTTAGGTTTAGGGTTAGGGTTAGGGTAAGAGTTAGCGTTAAGGTTAGGGTTAGGGTTAGGGAAGGATTAGGGTTAGGGTTAGGGTTAGGTTCAGGGTTTCGGTTAGGGTTAGTGGTTATGGTTAGGGGTTAGGGTTAGGGTTAGGTTTAGGTTAGGGATAGGGTTAGGGTTAAGTTTAGGTTTAGGGTTAGGTTTAGGGTTAGGGTTAGATATAATGATATATACTGATTAGGGTTCAGGTTAAGGTTAGGGTTAGATATAATGATATATACTGGTTAGGGTTAAGTTGGGGTTAGGGTTAGGGCTAGAGTTAGGTAGATAGTTAGTTAGGTAGGTAGGTAAGGGTTATTTTAGGGTTGGGGTTAGGGTTAGGGTTGGATATAATGATATATACTCGTTAGGGTTAGGGTTAGGGTTAGATATAATAATATATACTGGTTAGGGTTAGGGCAACAGTTACGTTTAGGGTTAGGGATAGGGTTAGGTTTAGGGTTAGGGTTAGGGAATGGTTAGGTATGTAGGTAGGTATGTAGGTAGGTATGTTGGTAGGTATGTAGGTAAGTATGTAAATAGGTATGTAGGTAGGTATGTAGCTAGGTATGTAGGTAGGTATGTAGGTAAGTAAGTAGGTAGGTAAGATGGTAGGTAGGTAGGTAGGTAGCTGGGATAAGGTTAGGGTTAAGGTTAGGGTTAGAGTTAGGGTTAGAGTTAGGGTTAAGGTTAGGGTTAGGGTTAGGCTTAGGGTTAGGGTAAAGAATAGGGTTAGGGTTAGGGTTAGGTTAGGTAGGTAGGAAAGTAGTTCGGTAAGCATGTAGGTAGGTAGGTATGTAGCTAGGTTAGGGTTAGGATTAGGGTAAGAGTTAGCGTTAAGGTTAGGGTTAGGGTTAGGGGTTAGGGTTAGGTAGCTAGTTTAGTGTTAGGGTTACGGTAGAGTTAGAGTTAGGATTAAGGTTACGGTTAGGTTAAGGGTTAGGCTTAGGGTTAGGTATAGTTTTAGGGTTAGGGTAAGGGTTAGGGTAGGTAGGTAGGTAATCTGGTGGGTAGGTAGGTAGGTAGCTAGGTTAGGGTTATGGTTAGGATAAGAGTTAGCGTTTTGGTTAGGTTTAGGGTTAGGGTAAGAGTTAAAGTTTGGAATAGGGTTAGGATTAGGGGTTAGGGTTAGGGTAAGTGTTAGGGTTAGGATTAGGGGTTAGGGTTGGGGTAAGGGTTAGGGTTAGGGGTTAGGGGTTAGGGTTAGGGGTTAGGGTTAGGGTTAGGGGTTAGTGTTAGGGGTTGGGGTTTGGGTTAGGGGTTAGGGTTAGGGTTACGTTAGGGTTAGGGTTAGGGTTAGGTTTAGGGTTGGGGTTAGGGTTAGATATAATGATATATACTGGTTAGGGTTAGGGTTAAGGTTAGGGTTACGGTTAGGGTAAGATATAATGATATTTACTGGTTAGGTTTAGGGTTGGGGCTAGGGTTAGGGTTAGGGTTAGAGTTAGGTAGATAGTTAGTTAGGTAGGTAGGTAGGTAGGACGGTATTTAGGGTTAGGGAAGGGATAGGGCAGGGTTAGGTAAGGGTTGGGGTTAGGGTTAGATATAATGATATATACTGGTTAGGGTTAGGCTTAGGGTTAAGGTTAGATATAATGATATATACTGGTTAGGGTTAGGTTGGGGTTAGGTTTAAGGCTAGGGTTAGAGTTAGCTAAATAGTTAGTTAGGTAGGTATGAAAGGGTTAGGTAACGGTTGGGGTTAGGGTTAGGGTTAGATATAATGATATTTACTGGTTAGGTTTAGGGTTAGGGTTAGGGTTACGGTTAGGGTTACTTTAGGGTTACGGTTAGGTTTAGGCTTAGGGTTAGGCTTAGGTTTAGGTTTAGGTTTAGGGTAAGGGTTTGGGTTTGGTTATGTATGTAGGTAGGTATGTAGGTAAGTAAGTAGGTAGGTAAGATGATAGGGAGGTAGCTAGGATAGGGTTAAGGTTAGGGTTAGGGTTAGCGTAAGGGTTAGGGTAGGTAGATATGTAGGTAAGCAGGTAGGTAGGTAGGTAGGTTAGAGTTAGGGTTAGGGTAACAGCGTTAAGTTTAGGGTTAGGGGTTAGGGTTAGGGTTAGGGTTAGGGTTAAGGTTGGGGTTAGGTTTAGGGTTAGAGTTAGAGTTAGAGCTTATGGTTAGGCTTAAGTTTAGTGTTAGGGTTAGGGTAAGCGTTAGGGTAAGGTTAGGTAGGTAGGTAGCTAGGTTAGTGTTAGGGTTACGGTTAGGGTTAGGACTAGGGTAAGCGTTAGGGTTAGGGTAAGTGTTAGGGCTAGGGTTAGGTTAGTTAGGTAGGTAGGTAGCTAGGTTAGTGTTAGGGTTAGGGTAGAGTTAGGGTTAGGATAAGGGTTAGGGTAAGGGTTAGGGTAAGGGTTAGGGTAAGGGTTAGGTGTGTAGGTAGGTGTGTAGGTAGGTATGTAGGTAGATAAGTAGGTAGGTAAGATGGTAGGTAGGTAGGTAGGTAAATAAGATAGGGTTATGGTTAGGTTTAGGGTTAGATTTAGGTTTAAGGTTAGGGTCAGGCTTAGGGTAAGGGTTAGGGTTAGGGTAGGTAGTTAGGTAAGTAAGTAGGTAAGCTGGTGGGTAGGTAGGTTGCTGGGTAGGTAGGTAGCTAGGTTAGGGTTAGGGTTAGGGAAAGAGTTATAGTTTTGAATAGGGTTAGGATTAGGGGTTAGGGTTAGGGTAAGGGTTAGGCTTAGGGTTAGGGTAATGGTTAGGGTTAGGGTTAGGGTTGGGGTTAGGGTTAGGGGTTAGGGGTTAGGGTTAGGGGTTAGGTTTAGGTTTAGGGTTAGGGTTAGTGTTAGGGTTAGGGTTAGTGTTAGATATAATGATATATACTGGTTAGGGTTAGGGTTAGATGAAATGATATATACTGGTTAGGGTTAGGGTTACGGTTAGGGTTAGGGTTAGGGTTAGGGTAAGAATTAGGGTTTGGTTAGGAATGTAGGTAGGTGTGTATTTAAGTAAGTAGGTAGGTAAGATGATTGGTAGGTAGCTAGGATGGGGTTAGGGTTAGGGTTAGGGTTAGAGTTTGGGTTAAGGTTAGGGTTAGGGTTTGGCTTAAGGTTAGGGTAAGGGTTAGGGTATGTAGGGTAGGTAGGTAAGTAGGTAGGTAAGCAGGTAGGTAGGTATGTAGGTAGCTGGGTTAGGGTTAGGGTTAGGGTAAGAAATAGCGTTAAGGTTAGGGTTAGGGTTAGTTTTAGTATTAGGGTTAGTGTTAGGGTTAGGGTTAGGGTTAAGGTTAGGTTAGGTAGGTAGGTAGTTAGGTAGGTAGGTAGGTAGGTAGCTAGTTTAGTGATAGGGTTAGGGTTAGGCTTTGTGTTAAGGTTAGGATTAGTGTTAGGGTTAGGCTGGGTGGTTTGGTCGGTAGGTAGGTAGGTAGGTCGATAGGTCGGTAGTAGGTAGGTAGGTAGGTAGGTAAGTTAGGGTTAGTGTTAGGTTTAGGCTTAGGGTTAGGGAAAGGGTTAGGGTTTGGTTAGGTATGTAGGTAGGTTTTAAGATAGGTAAGTAGATAGGTAAGATGGTAGGTTGGTAGCTAGGTTAGGGTTAGGGTTAGAGTTAGGGTTAAGGTTAGGGTTAGGGTTAGGCTTAGGCTTAGGGTAAATGTTAGGGTTAGGGTAGGTAGGTAGCTAAGTAGGTAGGTAAGCTGGTAGGTAGGTAGCTAGGTAGGTAGGTAGGTAGCTAGGTTAGGGTTAGGGTTAGGGTAAGAGTTAGCGTTTTGGTACGGGTTTGGATTAGGGGTTAGGGTTAGGGTTAGGGTAAGGGTTAGGTTTAGGGTAAGGTTTAGGGTTAGGGTTGGGGTTAGGTTTAGGGTTTAGGGGTTAGGGGTTAGGGTTAGGGTTAAGTTAAGGTTAGGGTAAGGTTTAGGTTTAGGGTTAGGGTTAGGGTTAGGATTAAATATAATGATATATACTGGTTAGGGTTAGGGTTAGGGTTAAGGTTAGGGTTAGGGTTAGATATAATGATATATACTGGTTAATTTTAGGGTTGGGGCTAGGGTTAGGGTTAGGGTTAGGATTAGGCTTAAGGTTAGGGTTAGTTTTATGGTTAGATATAATTATATACACTGATTAGGGTTAGGGTTAGGGTTAAGTTTAGGGTTAGGGTTAGGTTTAGAGTTAGGGTTCGTGTTAGGGATATATATAATGATAAATACTGGTTAGCTTCAGGTTGGGGTTAGGGTTAGGGTTATAGTTAGGTAGATAGTTAGTTAGGTAGGTAGGAAAGGGTTAGGTAAGGGTTCGGGTTAGGGTTAGGATAGGTAGTTAGGTAGGTAGCTAGGATAGTGTTAGGGTACAGTAAGGGTTAGGGTTAAGTTTACGGATAGAGTTAGGGGTTAGGGTTAGGATAAGGGTTAAGGTTAGGTTTAGGGTTAGGGGTTAGGGGTTAGGGTTAGGTTAGGGTTAGGGTTAGGTTTAAGGTTAGGGTTAGGGTTAGATATAATGATATATACTGGTTAGGATTAGGGTTGGGCTAGGGTTAGGGTTAGTGTTAGGGTTAGGGTTAGGGTTAGGCTTAAGGTTAGGGTTAGATTTAGGTTTAGATATAATTATATACACTGATTAGGGTTAGAGTTAGGGTTAAGTTTAGGGATAGGATTAGGGTTAGGGTTAGAGTTAGGGTTCGTGTTAGGGTTAGGGTTATATATAATGATAAATACTGATTAGCGTTAGGTTGGGGTTAGGGTTAGAGTTAGGTAGATAGTTAGTTAGGTAGGTAGGAAAGGGTTAGGTAAGGGTTGGGGTTAGGGTTAGGATAGGTAGTTAGGTAGGTAGCTAGGATAGTGTTAGGGTACAGTAAGGGTTGAGGTTAAGTTTACGGATAGAGTTAGGGTTATCGTTAGGGTTAGGGTTAGGGTTAGGCTGGGTGGAACGGTCGGTAGGTAGGTAGGTCGATAGGTTGATAGGTCGGTAATACGTAGGTAGCTAGGTAGGTAGGTGGGTTAAGTTTAGGGTTATTTGTAGGGTTTTGGTTAGGGTAAGGGTTAGGCTTTGGTTAGGTATGTAAGTAGGTATGTAGGTAGGTATGTAGGTAGGTAAGTAGGTAGGTAAGATGGTAGGTAGGTAGGTAGGATAGGGTTAGGGTTAGGGTTAGAGTTAGGGCTAATATTAAGGTTAGGGTTAGGCTTAGGGTTTGGGTAAGGTTTAGGGTTAGGTTTAGGGTAGGTAGGTAGGTAAGTATGTATATAAGCTGGTAGTTAGGTAGGTAGCTAGGTAGGTAGCTAGGTAGGTAAGTAGGTATATAAGCTGGTAGTTACGTAGGTAGCTAGGTTATTGTTAGGATTAGAGTTAGTGTTAGTTTTAAGTATAGGGTTAGTCTTAGGTTTGGGGTTAGGGTTAGCTTTAGGTTTAGTGTAAGGGTTAGGGTTAGGATAGGTAGGTAAATATGTAATCAGGTAGGTAGGTAGGTAGCTAGGTTAGGGTTAGGGTTAGTGTAAGAGTTAGCGTTTTGGTTAGGGTTAGGGTTAGGGGTTAGGGTTAGGGTTAAGGTTAGGGTTCAGGTTAGGGTAAGGATTAGGATTTGGGTTAGGTTGAGTGTTAGGGTTAGGTTTAGGGTTAGGGTTGGGGTTCGGGTTAGGGTAGGGGTTAATGGATAGGGTTAGGGGTTAGGGTTAGGGTTAGGTTAGGGTTAGGGTTAGGGGTTAGGGTTAGGATTAGTGTTAGGTTAGTGTTAGGGTTAGGGTTAGGGTTAGGTTTAGGGTTAGTGTTAGGGTTAGGGGTAGGGTAGGTAGGTATGTAGTTAGGTAGGTAGGTATGAAGGTAGGTAGCTAGGTTAGGGTTGGGGTAGAGTTAGGGTTGGGTTAACGTTAGGGTTAAAGTTAGGCTTAGGGTTAAGATTAGGGTTAGGGTTAGGCTGGGTGGTCGGTTGTTAGGTAGGTAGGTAGGTTAGGTTTAGGGTTAGGCTTAGGCTTAGGCTTAGGCTTAGGGTTAGGGTTATGATTACGGTAAGGGTTATGGTTTGGTTAGGTATGTAGTTAGGTATGTATGTATCATCCGATAGTGGCAAACTCTCGACACCACGTGTTTGCCTTGAGACTTACGGAAAGCGCACTTTCGCATTTGCTGGTCCAACAATTTGGAACGCCCTTCCTGTCGATCTTAGAAACAACCAGACACTGGAGTCCTTTAAAACAGATCTAAAGACACATCTATTTCGCAAATACCTTCTGGGATGATTGTCTACCTTATTTTCCATGTGTTGCTGTGTTGCTCTGGGTTGAAATGGCTAGAAAGACTTTGATATTGTATGCTTGTAATTAGTTTTTGTAGTGTTGTGTTTGTTTTAAATGTGGTAAATTATAGATATGTTTTTTGTTGACTTTGTACCGCGCTTCGAGCCTTTGGGGATGAAGCGTGTTTTTTTAAATGAACTTTATTATTATTATTATTATTATGTAGACAAGTAGGTAGGTCAGATGGTAGGTAGGTAGGTAGCTAGGATTGGTTTAGGGTTAGGGTTAGTGTTATGGTTAGAGTTAGGGTTAAGGTTAGGGTTAGGCTTAGGGTAAGGGTAAGGGATAGGGTTAGGGTTAGGGTTAGGGTAGGAAGGTAGGTAAGTAGGTAGGTACGCTGGTAGGTAGGTAGGTAGCTAGGTTAGGGTTATGATTAGTGTTAGGGTTAGTGTTAAGGTTAGGGTTAGGCTTATGCTTAGGCTTAGGTAAGCTGGTTGGTAGTTTGGTAGGTAGCTAGGTTAGGGTTAGTGTTAGGGTAAGAGTTAGCGTTAATGTTAGGGTTAGGTTTAGGGGTTAGGGTTAGGGTTAGTGTTAGGGTTAGTGTTAGGGTTAGTGTTAGGGTTAAGGTTAAGGTTAGGGTTAGGTTTAGGGTTTAGGGTTAGGGTTAGGGTAGGTAAGTAGGTAGGTAGGTAGGTAGCTAGGTTAGGGTTAGGGTTAGGGTTAGGGTTTGTGTTAGGGTTAAGGTAAGTGTTAGGGTTAGGGTAGGTAGGTAGGTAGTTAGGTAGGTAGGTAGGTAGATAACTAGGTTAGTGTTAGGGTTAGGGTAGAGTTAGGGTTAGGGTTAAGAATAGGTTTAGGGTTGAGGTTAGTGTTAGGCTTAGGGTTAGGCTTAGGGTTAGGGTTAGGCTGGGTGGATTGGTCAGTAAGTAGGTAGGTAGGTTGATAGGTCAATAGGTCAGTAGTAGGTAGGAAAGTAGGTAGGTATGTAGGTAGGTTAGGGTTAGGGTTAGGGTTAGGCTTAGGGTAAGGGTTAGGGTTTGGTTAGGTATGTAGGTAGGTAAGTAGGTAGGTACGATGGTAGGTAGGTAGCTAGGATAGGGTTAGTGTTAGTGTTAGAGTTAGGGTTAAGGTTAGGGTTAGTGTTAGGCTTAGGGTAAGGGTTAGGATTAGGGTTAGGGTAGGTAGGTAGGTAAGTAGGTAGATAAGTTTGTAGTTAGGTAGCTTGGTAGGTAGGTAGTTAGGTTAGGGTTAGGGTTAGGTTAAGAGTTAGCGTTTTGGTTAGGGTTAGGATTAGGGGTTAGGTTTAAGGTTAGGGTTAGGATTAGGGTTAGGGTTAGATATAATGATATATACTGGTTAGGGTTAGGGTTAAGGTTAGGGTTAGGGTTAGATATAATGATATATACTGGTTAGGCTTAGGGTTGGGGCTAGGATTAGGGTTAGGGTTAGCGTTAGGGTTAGGATTAGGGTTAGGGATAGGGTTAAATATAATTATATATACTGGTTAGGGATAGGTTGGGGTTAGGGTTAGGGTTAGAGTTAGGTAGATAGTTAGTTAGGTAGGTAGGAAAGGGTTAGGTAAGGGTTGGGGTTAGGGTAGGGTAGGTAGTAGTTAGGTAGGTAGGTAGGTAGATAGTTAGCTAGTTTAGTGTTAGGGTTAGGGTAGAGTTAGGGTTAGGGTTAAGATTACGGAAAGGGTTAGGGTTAGGTAGTTAGTTAGTTAGGTAGGTAGGTAGGTAGGTTAAGGTTAGGGTTAGTGTTAGGGTAATGGTTAGGGTTAGGGTAGGTAGGTAGGTAGTTAGGTAAATAGGTAGGTAGGTAGGTAATTAGGTTAGTGTTAGGGTTAGGGTAGAGTTAGGGTTAGGGTTAAGAATAGTGTTAGGGTTGAGGTTAGTGTTAGGCTTAGGGTTAGGCTTAGGTTTAGGGTTAGGCTGGGTGGGTCCGTCAGTAGGTAGGTAGGTAAGTCGATAGGTCGATATGTCAGTAGTAGGTAGGTAGGTAGGTAGGTAGGTTAGGGTTAGGGTTAGGGTTAGGGTTAGGCTTAAGGTTAGGGTTAGGGTAAGGGTTAGGGTTTTGTTAGGTATGTAGGCAGGTATGTAGGTAGGTAAGTATTTAGGTAGATAGGTAGGTAGCTAGGATAGGGTTAGTGTTAGGGTTAGAGTTAGGCTTAAGGTTAGGGTTAGTGTAAGGCTTAGGGTAAGGGTTAGGATTAGGGTTAAGGTTAGGGTAGGTAGGTAGGTAAGTAGGTAGATAAGCTGGTAGGTAGGTAGGTAGCTAGGTTAGGGTTAGGGTTAGGGTAAGAGTTAGCGTTTTGGTTAGAGTTAGGATTAGGGTTTAGGTTTAGGGTTAGGGTTAGGGTTAGGATTAGAGTTAGGGGTAGGGTAAGGGTTAGGGTTAGGGTTAGGGTTGGGTTTAGTGTTAGGGGTAAGGGGTAAGGGTTAGGGTTTGGGTTCGGTTAGTGTTAGGGTTAGGATTAGGGTTAGGGTTTAGATATAATGATATATACTGGTTAGTGTTAGGGTTAGGGTTAAGGTTAGGGTTAGGGTTAGGGTTAGATATAATCATATATACTGGTTAGGTTTAGGGTTTGGGCTAGGGTTAGGGTTATCGTTAGGGTTAGGCTTAAGGTTAGGGTTAGGGTTAGGGTTAGGGTTAGATATAATGATATATACTGATTAGGGTTAGGGTAAGGGTTAAGTTTAGCGTTAGGGTTAGGGTTAGAGTTAGGATTAGGGTTAGGGTTAGGGTTAAATATAATGATATATACTGGTTAGGGATAGGTTGGGGTTAGGGTTAGAGTTAGGTTGATAGTCAGGTAGGTATGAAAGGGTTAGGTAAGGGTTGGGGTTAGGGTTAGGGTAGGTAGTTATTTAGTTAGGTAGGTAGGTAGGTAGCTAAGTTAGTGTTAGGATTAGGGTAGAGTTAGGGTTAGGGTTAAGGTTACGATTAGGGTTAGGGTTAGGTAGATAGTTAGTTAGGTAGGTAGGTAGGTAGGTTAGGGAGGGGTTAGGTAAGGGTTGGGGATAGGGTTAGGATTAGATATAATGATATAAACTGGTTAGGGTTTGGGTTAGATATTATGATATATACTGGTAAGGGTTAGGTTGGAGTTAGGGTTAGGGTTTGAGTTAGGTGGATAGTTAGTTAGGTAGGTATGAAAAGTTTAGGTAAGGGTTCGGTTTAGGGTTAGTGTTAGATATAATGATATATACTGGTTAGGGTTAGGGTTAGATATAATGATATATACTGGTTAGGGTTAGGGTTAGGGTTAGGATAGGTAGGTAGGTAGTTAGGTAGGTAGGTAGCTAGGTTAGGGTTAGGGTTAGGGTTAGGGTTAAGGTTAGGGTTAGGGTTTCGGTTAGGGTTTCGGTTAGGGTTAGGGTAAGGGTTAGGATTAGGTTAGGTAGGTAGGTAGTTAGGTAGGTAGGTAGGTAGGTAGCTAGGTTAGTGTTAGGGTTAGGGTTAGATATAATGATATATACTGGTTAGGGTTAGGGTTATGGTTAGATATATTGATATATAATTGTTAGGGTTAGGTTGGGGTTAGGGTTAGGTTTAGAGTTAGGTAGATAGTTAGTTAGGTAGGTATGAAAAGTTTAGGTAAGGGTTCGGGTTAGGGTTAGTGTTAGATATTGTAACTTCCGGCTAGCAACAAGATGGCGGCCTTTCAAAGTTTTGAATACAGAAATTGTACACAAATCAAGAAGAAACTGTGAAATGATTATCATAATTACAAAATTCAATTTCAGTGAAGTCCAAGTTGTCTTGAGCTTGAGACTACGCCTTACAGGCATGTATAGCATCAAGCTATGGATCATATTTTAGTTTTATATGTGTTCCTGTTTTCTTTGCGTAGTCGGCCATCTTAGCTGTCATCAAAATCATTGCTCATGAATGCTAATGATACGCTTGGCGACACACCACGGCTGATGTACTCACGCGATCGATTACTGTCAATTATTGTCAAACGCATACTCTTGTCTGCTAATTTGGTGTATCGACTGAAAGAACTCTCCATTGGTCAAGGCCTGCCCCGTAAGAGTATCCATAATAGTGGTGGGCGGAAAGTTGGCGCACGACGAAAGAAGAAGCGTTTTTATCGAGCAGGTCGTCGGAAACAGCGTCCACTGAAGTACCACCATGGCGAAAGCAATGTCAACGCTATCGTCTGTGTAGATGGTCATATAAAGCTTTTAAACAAGGCTGTCAGTAACGACGGAAATCAGCCACATACTGTGTCCTCCATCACGACCCTTCCCTATCTGTCAATACTAAGAGCACGGCCGGTGGCTCATGATTTCACATAGCCCGTCGTGACGAGATCAAATTTAATTGTCGTTGACCGCCAGCCTGCTGTGAAGCCGCAATCACGGCATTTCGGAGTGCTATATTTTAACTCCCAGTCCTGCAGGAATACGACTGCCGAGGTATGTGATCTTGTCGTGGAGAGGAGGCCCGACCTTGTGTTCATTACCGAGACGTGGTTAAAACGTGTTGGAGATGAGGTGAAGCTTCAAAAAATACACCTCCGGACTACGTCCTTCACTCTTGCCCACGACAGTCGAGCAGTGGTGGTGGTATTGACGTCCTTTACAGGAACTCCCTTAAAAACAGTGTGGCCTTCTCAAAATCGGACAAGTTTGTTTCATTTGAAATGTGCAAAATGCAACTTGATTACGGTGAACAAGTGATGACGTTTCTCTGCATATACAGGCCACCTACAAATAAGCAAAATAAGTTGAAGATCTGTCAGTTTACGGTGGAGTTTATACAACTCCTTGACATGTATGCCACCAGCAACAACAATGTCATCATAATCGGCAACATAAACTGCCATTTCGACTCCACCACCGACAGCTACGTGAAGACCCTAAAATCAGCTCTTGACACACACGGAATGACTCAGCTTGTCAGTGTCCCGACGCAGAAGCGAGGTCACATACTAGATTGGCTGGTTGTCAGAGAGGACCAGGCAGCTACGATCCAAAACCTCATTATTGAGGACAAACTTATTTCTGATCACTTCCCGGTCGCCTTCGACTTCGACTTGAGGAAGCCAGAACGCCTTCTGCGATCAGTAACATCCCGTAACCTCCGACAGATAGATTTAGCGGCCTTTAGAAGTGACGTCGCAGCCCTTGAGTGCGGTGTAGATGACCCTGCTAAAGACTACAACAGTCGCCTCAGAGTCATTTTAGACAAACATGCACCACTGTCCACACGGCGAGTTATGGACCGCCCTTCCGCCCCTTGGCTCACGCCCGAAATTAAGGAAGCGAAGCAGAAGCAGCGACGTGCAGAACGCCAATGGCCGAAGTCGGGCTTGACTGTGCACCGACAAATCTTTGTTGACCACAGAGAAGGAACCAAGAGGTTGGTCCTTGCAGCTAGGACTGTGTATGTTAGTCATCAGATTACAGTTGCATCGATATTAATCCAGAATTCTCAATATTCAACGGTTCTTCTATGTGTGCATTTGTTGAGGTCAGTGAATCGAATGTGAGGAAAATCCTCGCTGATACCCCAAGAAAGTCATGTTCGCTTGACCCTCTTCCAGCAGGGCTCTTGTATGAATGTCTGGATGAAATAGTCCCCATCATCACTTATATTATAAATCAGTCCTTAACTACTGGTATTGTTCCATCATCTTTTAAAGAGGCAATCGTTACTCCACTATTAAAGAAATCAAATCTTGATCCAAATGTGATGGAAAATTATCGCCCCATCTCAAATCTACCATTTATTTCTAAAATCTTAGAAAAAGTCGTTCTCCGCCAACTCCAGGATCACCTCACTCAGTTTAACTTGTTTGAACCATTCCAGTCAGCATACAGGGTGCATCACTCTACTGAGACAGCCCTGTTGCGCGTCGTAAACGACCTTCTGTCGTCTTGTGATGAGGGCAAGGTATCGATTTTGTCTTTACTCGATTTATCGGCAGCTTTCGATACGCTTGACCACGGCATACTGCTCCAGCGTCTGCAACAAACGTTCGGTCTCACTGATACCGTCCTGTGTTGGTTCCGATCGTATCTGACTAATCGGGTGCAGTCAGTTATTTCAAACGGCTTGACTTCGAAGAAATCTAATATCGAATTCGGAGTACCCCAGGGCTCGGTCCTAGGCCCGGTGCTTTTCACGATGTACATTCAGCCCCTGGGCGCAGAGATCAGGCAGTTTGACATGTTGTATCACATGTACGCGGACGATACACAACTTCATCAATCCGTGATCCCTTCTCAGTTCCCTCAGCTGCTCAGTATGACACAGAAGACAATAGAGTCGGTTAAGCACTAGATGACCATAAACAAGCTCAAATTAAATGATGAAAAGACTGAGCTGCTCCCCATCGCGACCGCTCAGAAGCAAAAATCTGCAAATAACACGACATCCATTACTCTCTCAGGTGTGCGTATTGAGTTAGCTCAAACAGTGTGGTACCTGCGTGTCTACCTAGATGGAAGACTAACTTTTGAAAGTCATATTAACATGCTATGCAAGGCGATTTTTCTGGAGCTGCGCAGGATTAGTCACACCAGGCCCTTCCTAACAATTGATGCAACAAAGAGGCTGATGTCTGCATTTGTGCTATCACGCATGGACTATTGCAATGCTCTCATGGTGGGTCTTCCAGCTACGCTCCTGGATAAAATTCAAATAGCACAAAATAATGCGGCTTGCATTGTTCTCCGCAAACGCAAGTTCGACCATGCAAAAACACTTCTGAGAGAACTGCACTGGCTGCCGGTGCGTGCTCGCTTGGAGTAAAAAATCGCAACTTTGTGCTACCGCTGCTTACATGACCTGGCGCCGTCCTATCTTAAAGAGCTGCTGACGCCTTATGTACCCACTAGAGAGCTCCGTTCATCCGATAGTGGCAAACTCTCGACACCACGTGTTTGCCTTGAGACTTACGGAAAGCGAACTTTCGCATTTGCTGGTCCAACAATTTGGAACGCCCTTCCTGTCGATCTCAGAAACAACCAGACACTGGAGTCCTTTAAAACCAATTTAAAGGCACATCTATTTCGCAAACACCTTCTGGGATGATTGTCAACATTATTTTCCAGTTAATGCATAATGGCTGTGTTGCTTAGGGTTGAAATGGCTAGAAAGACTTTGCCATTGTATGCTTGTAATTAGTTTTTGTAGTGTTGCGTTTGTTTTAAATGTGGTAAATTATAGATTTGTTTTTTGTTGACTTTGTACCGCGCTTCGAGCCTTTGGGGATGAAGCGTGTTTTTGAAATGAACTTTATTATTATTATTATTATTATTATATAATGATATATACTGGTTAGGGTTAGGGTTAGGATTAGATATAATGATATATACTGGTTAGGGTTAGATATAATGATATATACTGGTTAGGGTTAGGTTGTGGTTAGGGTTAGGGTTAGGGTTAGAGTTAGGTAGATAGTTATGTAGTTATGAAAGGGTTAAGTAAGGGTTGGGGTTAGGGTTAGGGTTAGAGTTAGGTAGATAGATAGTTAGGTAGGTATGAAAGGAATAAGTAAGGGTTGGGGTTAGGGTTAGTGTTAGATATAATGATATATACTGGTTAGGGTTAGGGTTAGATAAAATGATATATACTGGTTAAGGTTAGGGTTACGGTTAGGGTTAGGGTTAGGGTAAGAATTAGGGTTTGGTTAGGTATGTAGGTAGGTATGTATTTAAGTAAGTAGGTAGGTAAGATGATAGGTAGGTAGCTAGGATAGGGTTAGTGTTAGGGTTAGAGTTAGGGTTAGGGTTAGGGTTTGGCTTAGGGTTAGGGTAAGGGTTAGGGTAGAGTAGGTAGGTAAGTAGGCAGGTCAGCAGGTAGGTAGGGAGGTAGGTAGCTGGGTTAGGGTTAGAGTTACGGTAAGAATTAGCGTTAAGGTTAGGGTTAGGGTTAGGGGTTAGGGTTAGGGTTAGTGTTAGGATTAAGGTTGGGGTTAGGTTTAGGGTGAGAGTTAGAGTTTAGGGTTAGGGTTAGGGTTAGGGTTAGGGTAGGTAGGTAGGTAGTTAGGTAATTAGGTAGCTAGGTTAGGGTTAGGGTTACGGTTTGGGTTAAGGTAAGGGTTAGGGTTAGGTTAGGTAGGTAGGTAGTTAGGTAGGTAGGTAAGTAGGTAGGTAACTGGTAGGTAGGTAGGTAGCGAGGTAGGATAGGATTAGGGTTTGAGTTAAGGTTAGGGTTAGGGATAGGCGTAGGCTTAGTGTAAGGGTTAGGGTTAGGGTTAGCGTTAGGGTAGGTAGGTAGGTAAGTATGTAGGTAAGCTTGTAGATAGGTAGGTAGCTAGGTAGGTATGTAGGTAGCTTGGTTAGGGTAAGGGTTAGGGTAAGAGTTAGCGTTTTGGTTAGGGTTAGGATTAGGGGTTAGGGTTATGGTTAGGGTTAGGGTAAGGGTTAGGGTTAGGGTTGGGTTAGGGTTAGGGTTTTGGTCAGGGTTAGGGGTTTGGGGTTTGGGTTAGGGGTTAAGGTTAAGGTTAGGGTTAGGGTTAGATATAATGATATATACTGCTTAGGGTTCGGGTTAAGGTTAGGGTTAGATATAATGATATATACTGGTTAGGTTTAGGGTTTGGGCTAGGGTTATGGTAAGGGTTTGGGTTAGAGTTAGGTAGTTAGTTAGGTAGGCAGGTAGGTAGGTAGGTAGGTTAAGGTTAGGGAAGGGATAGGGCAGGGTTAGGTAAGTGTTGGGGTTGGGGTAAGTGTTAGGGTTAGGGTTAAATATAATGATATATACTGGTTAGGGTTAGGGTTAGATATAATGATATATACTAGTTAGGGTTAGGGTTAGAATTAGTGGTAGATATAATGATATATACTGGTTAGGGTTAGTTTGGGATTAGGGTTAGGGTTAGGGTTAGAGTTAGGTAAATAGTTAGTTAGGTAGGTATGAAAGGGTTAGGTAAGGGTTGGGGTTAGGGTTAGGGTTACATATAAGGATATATACTGGTTAGGTTTAGGGTTAGGGTTAGGGTTACGGTTAGGGTTAAGGTTAGTCTTAGGGTTAGGCTTAGGGTTAGGTTTAGGGTTAGGGTAAGGGTTAGGGTAAGGGTTAGGGTTTGGTTATGTATGTAGGTAGGTATGTAGGTAAGTAAGTAGGTAGGTAAGATGATAGGTAGGTAGCTAGGAGTGGGTTAGGGTTAGGGTTAGAGTTAGGGTTAAGGTTAGGGTTAGGGTTTGGCTTAGGGTTAGGGTTAGGGTTAGGGTAACAGTTAGCGTTAAGGTTAGGGTTAGGGTTAAGGGTTACGGTTAGGGTTAGGGTTAGTGTTAAGGTTGGGGTTAGGTTTAGGGTTAGAGTTAGAGCTTATGGTTAGGGTTAGTGTTAGGGTTAGGGTTAGGGTAGGTAGGTAGGTAGCTAGGTTAGGGTTAGGGTTAGGGGTTAGGGTTAGGGTTAATGTTAAGGTTGGGGTTAGGTTTAGGGTTAGAGTTAGAGCTTATGGTTAGGGTTAGTGTTAGGGTTAGGGTTAGGGTAGGTAGGTAGGTAGCTAGGTTAGGGTTAGGGTTAGGGATACGGTTAGGGTTAGGGTAAGGGTTAGGGTTAGGTTAGTTAGGTAGTTAGGTAGGTAGGTAGGTAGGTAGCTAGGTTAGTGTTAGGGTTAGGGTAGAGTTAGGGTTAGGGTTATGGTTAGGGTTAGGGTTAAGCTGGGTGGGTCAGTCGGTAGGTAGGTAGGTTAGGGTTAGGGTTAGATAAAATGATATACTGGTTAGGGTTAGGGTTAAGGTTAGGGTTAGGGTTAGGGTTAGGGTTAGGGTAAGAATTAGGGTTTGGTTAGGTATGTAGGTAGGTATGTATTTAAGTAAGTAGGTAGGTAAGATGATAAGTAGAATGCTAGGATAGGGTTAGGGTTAGGGTTAGATTTAGGGTTAAGGTTAGGGTTAGGGTTTGGCTTAGGGTTAGGGTAAGGGTTAGGGTAGGTAGGGTAGATAGGTAAGTAGGTAGGTAAGCAGGTAGGTAGTTAGGTAGGTAGATGGGTTAAGGTTACGGTTAGGGTAAGAGTTAGCGTAAGGTTAGGTTTAGGGGTTAGTTTTAGGGTTAGTGTTAGGCTTGGGGTTAAGGTTAGGGTTAGGTTTAGGGTGAGAGTTAGGGTTTATGGTTAGGGTTAGTGTTAGGGTAGGTGAGTAGGTAGTTAGATAGGTAAGTAGCTAGGTTAGGGTTAGGGTTAGGGTTACGGTTAGGGTTAGGGTTAGGGTAAGGTTTAGGGTAAGGTTTAGGGTTAGGTTAGGTAGGTAGGTAGGTAGTTAGGTAGGTAGGTAGGTAGGTAGGTTAGTGTTAGGGTTAGGGTTAGATATAAATATATATACTGGTTAGGGTTAGGGTTATATATAATGATATATACTGGTTAGGGTTATGGTTAGGGTTAGGGTAAGGCTTAGGGTTAGGGTAAGAATTAGGGTTTGGTTAGGTATGTAGGTAGGTATGTATTTAAATAAGTAGGTAGGTAAGATGATAGGTAGGTAGATAGGATAGGGTTAGGGTTAGAGTTAGGGTTAAGGTTAGGGTTAGGGTTAGGGTAAGGGTAAGGGTTAGGGTTAGGGTTAGGGGTTAGGGTTAGGGTTAGGGTTAGGGGTTAGGGTTAGCGTTAGGGTAAGGGTTAGGGTTAGGGTTAGGGTTGGATATAAGGATATATACTGGTTAGGTTTAGGGTTAGGGTTAGGGTTACGGTTAGGGTTAAGGTTAGTCTTAGGATTAGGGTTTAGGGTTAGGGTTAGGGTTAGGGTTAGGGTTAGGGGTTAGGGTTAGGGTTAGGGTTAGGGGTTAGGGTTAGGGTAAGGGTTAGGGTTAGGGTTGGATATAAGGATATATACTGGTTAGGTTTAGGGTTAGGGTTAGGGTTACGGTTAGGGTTAGGCTTAGGGGTGGGGGTTAGGGTTAGGGTGAGGGTTAGGGTTAGGGTTAGGGTTAGGGTTAGGGTTAGGGTTAGGGTTAGGGGTTAGGGGTTAGGGGTTAGGGTTAGGGTTAGGGTTAGGGTTAGGGTTAGGGTTAGGGATAGGCTTAGGGTTAGGGTTAGGGTTAGGGTTAGGGATAGGCTTAGGCTTAGGCTTAGGGTAAAGGTTATGGTTAGGGGTATGGTAGGAAAGTAGGTAAGGGTTAGGGTTAGGGTTAGGGTTAGGGTTAGGGTTAGGGATAGGCTTAGGCTTAGGCTTAGGGTTAGGGTTAAGGTTAGGGTTACGGTTAGGGTTAGGGATAGGCTTAGGCTTAGGGTAAGGGTTAGGGTTAGGGTAAGGGTTAGGGTTATGGTTAGGGTTAGGGTTAAGGTTAGGGATAGGCTTAGGCTTAGGGTAAGGGTTAGGGTTAGGGTTAGGGTTAGTGTTAGGGTTAGGGTTAGGGTTAGGATTAGACTAAGGCTTAGGGTAAGGGTTAGGGTTAGGGTTAGGGTTAGGGTTAGGGGTTAGGTGTTAGGGGTTAGGTGTTAGGGGTTAGGTGTTAGGGGTTAGGATTAGGGTTAGGGTTAGGGTTAGGGTTAGGGTAAGGGATAGGCTTAGGCTTAGGCTTAGGCTTAGGGTAAGGGTTATGGTTAGGGGTATGGTAGGTAGCTAGGTAAGTAGGTAGGTAAACTGGTAGATAGGTAGGTAGCTAGGTAGGTATGTAGGTAGCTAGGTTAGGGTTAGGGATAGGCTTAGGATAGGGTAAGGGTTATGGTTAGGGGTATGGTAGGTAGGTAGGTAAGTAGGTAGGTAAACTGGTAAATAGGTAGGTAGCTAGGTAGGTATGTAGGTAGCTAGGTTAATGTAAGGGTTAGGGTAAGAGTTAGCGTTTTGGTTAGGGTTAGGATTAGTGGTTAGGGTTAGGATTAGGGTTTGGGTAAGGGTTAGGGTTAGGGTTAGGGTTAGGGTTGGGGTTAGGGTTAGAGGTTAGGGGTTTGGGTTAGGGGTTAGGGTTAGGGTTAGAGTTAGGGTTAGGGTAAGGTTAGGGTTAGGGTTAGGTTTAGGGTTAGGGTAAGGGTTAGGGTAAGGGTTAGGGTTTGGTTATGTATGTAGGTAGGTATGTAGGTAAGTAAGTAGGTAGGTAAGATGATAGGTAGGTAGCTAGGAATGGGTTAGGGTTAGGGTTAGGGTAGGTAGGTAGGTAGCTAGGTTAGGGTTAGGGGTGGGTTAGGGGTTAGGGTTAGTGTTAAGGTTGGGGTTAGGTTTAGGGTTAGAGTTAGAGCTTATGGTTAGGGTTAGTGTTAGGGTTAGGGTTAGGGTAGGTAGGTAGGTAGCTAGGTTAGGGTTAGGGTTACGGTTAGGGTTAGGGTTAGGGAAAGGGTTAGGGTTAGGTTAGTTAGGTAGGTAGGTAGTTAGGTAGCTATGTTAGTGTTAGGGTTAGGGTAGAGTTAGGGTTAGGGTTATGGTTAGGGTTAGGGTTAAGCTTGGTGGGTCAGTCGGTAGGTAGGTAGGTTAGGGTTAGGGTTAGATAAAATGATATATACTGGTTAGGGTTAGGGTTAAGGTTAGGGTTAGTGTTAGGCTTAGGGTTAGGGTAAGAATTAGGGTTTGGTTAGGTATGTAGGTAGGTATGTATTTAAGTAAGTAGGTAGGTAAGATGATAAGTAGAATGCTAGGATAGGGTTAGGGTTAGGGTTAGATTTAGGGTTAAGGTTAGGGTTAGGGTTTGGCTTAGGGTTAGGGTAGGGGTTAGGGTAGGTAGGGTAGATAGGTAAGTAGGTAGGTAAGCAGGTAGGTAGTTAGGTAGGTAGATGGGTTAAGGTTACGGTTAGGGTAAGAGTTAGCGTAAGGTTAGGTTTAGGGGTTAGTTTTAGGGTTAGTGTTAGGCTTGGGGTTAAGGTTAGGGTTAGGTTTAGGGTGAGAGTTAGGGTTTATGGTTAGGGTTAGTGTTAGGGTAGGTGAGTAGGTAGTTAGATAGGTAAGTAGCTAGGTTAGGGTTAGGGTTAGGGTTACGGTTAGGGTTAGGGTTAGGGTAAGGTTTAGGGAAAGGTTTAGGGTTAGGTTAGGTAGGTAGGTAGGTAGTTAGGTTGGTAGGTAGGTAGGTAGGTAGGTTAGTGTTAGGGTTAGGGTTAGATATAAAGATATATACTGGTTAGGGTTAGGGTTATATATAATGATATATACTGGTTAGGGTTATGGTTAGGGTTAGGGTTAGGCTTAGGGTTAGGGTAAGAATTAGGGTTTGGTTAGGTATGTAGATAGGTATATATTTAAATAAGTAGGTAGGTAAGATGATAGGTAGGTAGATAGGATAGGGTAAGGGTTAGAGTTAGGGTTAAGGTTAGGGTTAGGGTTAGGGTAAGGGTTAGGGTTAGGGTTAGGGTTAGGGGTTAGGGTTAGGGTTAGGGTAAGGGTTAGGGTTAGGGTTAGGGTTGGATATAAGGATATATACTGGTTAGGTTTAGGGTTAGGGTTAGGGTTAGGGTTAGTCTTAGGGTTAGGGTTTAGGGTTAGGGTTAGGGTTAGGGATAGGCTTAGCCTTAGGCTTAGGGTTAGGGTTAGGGTTAGGGTTAGGGATAGGCTTAGGGTAAGGGTTAGGGTTAGGGTTAGGGATAGGCTTAGGCTTAGGGTTAGGGTTAGGGTAAGGGTTAGGGTAAGGGTTAGGGTTAGGCTTAGGGTTAGGGATAGGCTTAGGGTTAGGGTTAGGGTAAGGGTTAGGGTAAGGGTTAGGGTTAGGGTTAGGGTTAGGGATAGGCTTAGGCTAAGGGTAAGGGTTAGGGTTAGGGTTAGGGTTAGTGTTAGGGGTTAGGGGTTAGGGGTTAGGGTTAGCGTTAGGTTTAGGGTTAGGGTTAGGGTTAGGGTTAGGGATAGGCTTAGGGTTAGGGTTAGGGTTAGGGTTAGGGTTAGGGTTAGGGATAGGCTTAGGCTTAGGCTTAGGGTAAGGGTTATGGTTAGGGGTATGGTAGGAAAGTAGGTAAGGGTTAGGGTTAGGGTTAGGGTTAGGGTTAGGGATAGGCTTAGGCTTAGGCTTAGGGTTAGGGTTAGGGTTAGGGATAGGCTTAGGGTAAGGGTTAGGTTTAGGGTTAGGGTTAGGGTTACGGTTAGGTAGATAGTTATGTAGTTATGAAAGGGTTAAGTAAGGGTTGGGGTTAGGGTTAGGGTTAGAGTTAGGTAGATAGATAGTTAGGTAGGTATGAAAGGGTTAAGTAAGGGTTGGGGTTAGGGTTAGTGTTAGATATAATGATATATACTGGTTAGGGTTAGGGTTAGATAAAATGATATATACTGGTTAAGGTTAGGGTTACGGTTAGGGTTAGGGTTAGGGTAAGAATTAGGGTTTGGTTAGGTATGTAGGTAGGTATGTATTTAAGTAAGTAGGTAGGTAAGATGATAGGTAGGTAGCTAGGATAGGGTTAGTGTTAGGGTTAGAGTTAGGGTTAAGGTTAGGGTTAGGGTTTGGCTTAGGGTTAGGGTAAGGGTTAGGGTAGGGTAGGTAGGTAAGTAGGCAGGTCAGCAGGTAGGTAGGGAGGTAGGTAGCTGGGTTAGGGTTAGAGTTACGGTAAGAGTTAGCGTTAAGGTTAGGGTTAGGGTTAGGGGTTAGGGTTAGGGTTAGTGTTACGATTAAGGTTGGGGTTAGGTTTAGGGTGAGAGTTAGAGTTTAGGGTTAGGGTTAGGGTTAGGGTTAGGGTAGGTAGGTAGGTAGTTAGGTAGTTAGGTAGCTAGGTTAGGGTTAGGGTTACGGTTTGGGTTAAGGTAAGGGTTAGGGTTAGGTAGGTAGGTAGTTAGGTAGGTAGGTAAGTAGGTAGGTAACTGGTAGGTAGGTAGGTATCTAGGTAGGATAGGATTAGGGTTTGAGTTAAGGTTAGGGTTAGGGATAGGCTTAGGCTTAGGGTAAGGGTTAGGGTTAGGGTTAGGGTTAGCGTTAGGGTAGGTAGGTAGGTAAGTAGGTAGGTAAGCTTGTAGATAGGTAGGTAGCTAGGTAGGTATGTAGGTAGCTTGGTTAGGGTAAGGGTTAGGGTAAGAGTTAGCGTTTTGGTTAGGGTTAGGATTAGGGGTTAGGGTTATGGTTATGGTTAGGGTAAGGGTTAGGGTTAGGGTTGGGTTAGGGTTAGGGTTTTGGTCAGGGTTAGGGGTTAGGGGTTTGGGTTAGGGGTTAAGGTTAAGGTTAGGGTTAGGGTTAGATATAATGATATATACTGCTTAGGGTTCGTGTTAAGGTTATGGTTAGATATAATGATATATACTGGTTAGGTTTAGGGTTTGGGCTAGGGTTAGGGTAAGGGTTTGGGTTAGAGTTAGGGTTAGGGTTACGGTTAGGGTTAGGGATAGGCTTAGGCTTAGGGTAAGGGTTAGGGTTAGGGTTAGGGTAAGGGTTAGGGTTAGGGTTAGGGTTAGGGTTAGGGATAGGCTTAGGCTTAGGGTAAGGGTTAGGGTTAGGGTTAGGGTTAGTGTTAGGGTTAGGGTTAGGATTAGGCTAAGGCTTAGGGTAAGGGTTAGGGTTAGGGTTAGGGTTAGGGGTTAGGGGTTAGGGGTTAGGGTTAGGGTTAGGGTTAGGGATAGGGATAGGGATAGGGTTAAGGTATGGGTTAGGGTTAGGGTTAGGGTTAGGGTTAGGGTTAGGGTTAGGGTTAGGGTTAGGGATAGGGATAGGGTTAAGGTATGGGTTAGGGTTAGGGTTAGGAATAGGGTTAGGGTTAGGGATAAGCTTAGGCTTAGGCTTAGGCTTAGGGTAAGGGTTATGGTTAGGGGTATGGTAGGTAGCTAGGTAAGTAGGTAGGTAAACTGGTAGATAGGTAGGTAGCTAGGTAGGTATGTAGGTAGCTAGGTTAGGGTTAGGGATAGGCTTAGGATAGGGTAAGGGTTATGGTTAGGGGTATGGTAGGTAGGTAGGTAAGTAGGTAGGTAAACTGGTAAATAGGTAGGTAGCTAGGTAGGTATGTAGGTAGCTAGGTTAATGTAAGGGTTAGGGTAAGAGTTAGCGTTTTGGTTAGGGTTAGGATTAGTGGTTAGGGTTAGGATTAGGGTTTGGGTAAGGGTTAGGGTTAGGGTTAGGGTTGGGGTTAGGGTTAGGGGTTAGGGGTTTGGGTTAGGGGTTAGGGTTAGGGTTAGAGTAAGGGTTAGGGTAAGGTTGGGGTTAGGGTTAGGTTTAGGGTTAGGGTTAGATATAATGGTTAGGGTTAGGGTTAGGGTTAAGGTTAGGATTAGGGTTAGATATAATGATGTATACTGGTTAGGTTTAGGGTTGGGGCTAGGGTTTGGGTTTGGGTTTGGGTTAGATTTAGGGTTAGAGTTAGGTAGAAAGTAAGTAAGGTAGGTAGGTAGGTAGGTAGGTAGGTTAGGGTTAGGGAAGGGATAGGGCAGGGTAAAGTAAGGGTTGGTTTTAGGGTTAGTGTTAGGGTTAGGGTTAGATATAATGATAAATACTGTTTAGAGTTAGGGTTAGGGTTAGGGTTAGATATAATGATATATATTGGTGAGGGTTAGGGTTAGGGTTAGATATAATGATATATACTGGTTAGGGTTAGGTTTGGGTTAGGGTTAGGGTTAAAGTTAGGTAGATAGTTAGTTAGGTAGGTATGAAAGGGTTAGGTAAGGGTTGGGGTTAGGGTTAGGGTTAGATATAATGATATATACTGGTTAGGGTTAGGGTTAGATAAAATGATATATACTGGTTAAGGTTAGGGTTACGGTTATGGTTAGGGTTAGGGTAAGAATTAGGGTTTGGTTAGGTATGTAGGTAGGTATGTATTTAAGTAAGTAGGTAGGTAAGATGATAGGTAGGTAGCTAGGATAGGGTTAGTGTTAGGGTTAGAGTTAGGGTTAAGGTTAGGGTTAGGGTTAGGGTTTGGCTTAGGGTTAGGTCAATAGGATTTCAGTAGTCGGTCAGTGGGAGTTCGATGGGAGGTCGAAGTGATGTCGGTGGGCAGTCGAAGGGAGGTCGATGGGAGGTCGGTGGGAGGTTTGTGGGAGGTCGGTGTGAGGTTTGTGGGAGGTCGATTGGAGTTTATGTGAGGTCGGTGGGAGGTCGATTTGAGGACGAAGGGAGGTTGATGTTAGGTCGATGGGAGGTCGATGTGAGGTCTGTGGGAGGTCGATTGGAGGTCGATGGGAGGTCGATTGGTAGTCGATGAGAGGTCGATGGGAGGTCGGTGTGAGGTCGATATGTGGTTGATGTGAGGTCGATGTGAGGTTGATGTGAGTTCGATATGAGGTCGATGTGAGGTCGATGTAAGGTTGATGTGAGGTCAGTGTGTGGTCAATGTGAGCTCTATGTGAGGTCGATATGAGTTTGAAGTGAGGTCGCTGTGAGGTCTATGTGAGATCGGTGGGAGGTCGTTTGGAGGTCGAAGAGACGTCGGTGGGAAGGCGATTGGAGGTCGATGTGAGGTCGAAGTGAGGTCAAAGTGAGGTCACAGGGATGTCGGTGTGAGGTCGGTTGGTGGTCGATTGGAGTTTATGTGAGGTCGTTTGAGGGCGATTGGAGGTCAAAGGGAGGTCGATGGGAGGTCGATGTGAGGTCTGTGTGAGGTCGATTGGAGGTCGATGGGTGGTCGATTAGAGGTCGATGGAAGGTCGGTGGGAGGTGGACGTGAGGTCGATGTGAGGTCGATGTGAGGTCGATGTTAGGTCGATGTAAATCCGATGTGATGTCGATGTGAGGTCGATGTGAGGTCAATGTGAGGTTGATGTGAGGTCAATGTGAGGTCGGTGGGAGGTCGATTGGTGTTCGAGGGGAGGTTTATGTGAGGTCGATGGGAGGTTGATGTGAGGTCTGTGGGAGCTCGATGGGAGGTCGACTGGTGGTCGTTGAGAGGTCGGTGTGAGGTGCTTGTGAGGTCGGTGTGAGGTCGGTGTGAGGTCGATGTGTGGTCGATGTGAAGTCGATGTGAGTTCGATGTGATGTCATGTGAGGTCAATGTGAGTTCGATGTGAGGTCGATGATAGGTCGATGTGAGGTCGATGTGAGGTCGATGTTAATTCGGTGTGAGGTCGATGTGAGGTCGATTTGAGGTCGATTTGAGGTTGATGTGAAGTCGATGTAAGGTCGATGTGAGGTCGGTGGGAGGTCGTTGGGAGGTCGAAGTGATGTCTGTGGGAAGTCGATTGGAGGTCAAAGTGAGTTCGATTTTAGGTCGGTGGGAGTTCGATGTGAGGTCAAAGTGAGTTCACCTTGGAGGTCGGTGTGAGGTCGGTGTGAGATCGATGGGAGTTTATGTGAGGTCGGTGGAGGGCAATTGGAGGTCCAATGGAGTTCGATGGGAGGTCGAAGTGAGGTCTGTGAAAGGTCGATTGAAGGTCGATGGGATTTCGATGGGTGGTCGATGAGAGGTCAGTTGGTTGTCGGTTTGAGGTCTGTGTGAGGTCGATGTGAGGTCGATGTGAGGTCGATGTTATGTCGATGTGATGTCGATGTGAGGTCGAATTGAGGTCGAAGTGAGGTCGAAGTGAGGTCGAAGTGAGGTCGAAGTGAGGTCGAAGTGAGGTCGAATTGAGGTCACAGGGAGGTTGATGTGAGGTCGGAATGAGGTCGGTTGGATTTCAGTGGGTGGTCGATGGGATGCCTATGTCCTGTCAGTGGGAGGTCGAAGTGATGTCGGTGGGAAGTCGATGGGCGGTCGATGGGAGGTCGCTGGGAGTTCGGTGGGAGGTTTGGGGAGGTCGGTATGAGGTCGATAGGATTTCAGTAGTCGGTCGGTGGGAGTTCGAGGTCGAAGTGATGTCGGTGGGCAGTTGATGGGAGGTCGATGGAAGGTCAGTGGGAGTTTTTTGGGTGGTTGGTGTGAGGTCGGTGGGAGGTCGATTTGAGTTTATGTGAGGTCGGTGGGAGGTTGAATGGAGGTTAATGTGAGGTCGATGGGACGTTGATGAGAGGTCTGTGGGTGGTCGATTAAAGGTCGATGAGAGGTCGATTGGTAGTCGATTAGAGGTCAGTGTGAGGTCGGTGTGAGGTCGGTGTGAGGTCGATTTGAGGTCGATGTGAGGTCGATGTGAGGTCGATTTGAGGTCGATGTGAGGTCGATTTGAGGTTGAAGTGAGGGCGATGTGAGATTGATGTGAGATCGGTGGTAGGTAGTTTGGAGTTCGATTGGATGTCGGTGGGAAGTCGATTGGAGGTCGATGTGAGGTCGATTTTAAGTCGGTGGGAGTTTATTTGAGGTCGTCGAAGGGCGATTGGAGTGCGATGGGAGGTCGATATGAGGTCTCTCGGAGGTCGAAGTGAGGTCGAAGTGAGGTCACAGGGAAATCGATGTGAGGTCGGTTTGAGGTCTGTTGAATTTCTGTGATAGGTCGTTGTGAGGTCGATGGGAGGTCTATGTCCTGTCAGTGGGAGCTCGATGGGAGGTAGAAGTGATGTCGGTGTGCAGTCGATGGGAGGTCGATGGGAGGTCGGTGGGAGGTTTGTGGGAAGTCGGTGTGAGGTCGGTGGGATGTCCATTTGAGTTTATTTGAGCTCGGTGGGAGGTCGATTGGAGGTCGAAGGTGGTTTATGTGAGGTCGATGGGAGGTTGATGTGATGTCTGTGGGAGGTCGATGGGAGGTCGACTGGTGGTCGTTGAGAGGTCGGTGTGAGGTCGATGTGTGGTCGATGTGAGGTCAATGTGATGTCATGTGAGGTCAATGTGAGTTCGATGTGAGGTCGATGTGAGGTCGATGTGAGGTCGATGTGAGGTCGATGTGAGGTCGATGTGAGGTCGATGTGAGGTCGATGTGAGGTCGGTGTGAGGTCGATGTGAGGTCGATGTGAGGTCGATGTGAGGTTGATGTGAGGTCGATGTAAGGTCGATGTGAGGTTGGTGAGAGGTCGTTGGGAGGTCGAAGTGATGTCTGTGGAAAGTCGATTGGAGGTCAGAGTGAGTTCGAGGTCAATGTGAGTTCGATGTGAGGTCGATGTGAGGTCGATGTGAGGTCGATGTGAGGTCGATGTGAGGTCGATGTGAGGTCGATGTGAGGTCGATGTTAGGTCGGTGTGAGGTCGATGTGAGGTCGATATGAGGTCGATTTGAGGTTGATGTGAAGTCGATGTAAGGTCGATGTGAGGTTTGTGAGAGGTCGTTGGGAGGTCGAAGTGATGTCTGTGGAAAGTCGATTGGAGGTCAAAGTGAGTTCGATTTGAGGTCGGTGGGAGGTCGATGTGAGGTCAAAGTGAGTTTACCGGGAGGTCGGTGTGAGGTCGGTGGGAGGTCGATGGGAGTTTATGTGAGGTCGGTGGAGGGCAATTGGAGGTCGAATGGAGTTCGATGGGAGGTCGAAGTGAGGTATGTAAAAGGTCGATTGGAGGTCGATGGGAATTCGATGGGTGGTCGATGAGAGGTCAGTTGGTTGTCGGTGTGAGGTCTGTGTGAGGTCGATGTGAGGTTGATGTTAGGTCGATGTGAGGTCGAAGTGAGATCGAAGTTAGGTCACAGGGAGGTTGATGTGAGGTCGGAATGAGGTCGGTTGGATTTCAGTGGGTGGTCGATGGGATGTCTATGTCCTGTCGGTGGGAGGTCGAAGTGATGTCGGTGGGAAGTCGATGGGCGGTCGATGGGAGGTCGCTGGGAGGTCGGTGGGAGGTTTGGGGAGGTCGGTATGAGGTCGATAGGATTTCAGTAGTCGGTCGGTGGGAGTTCGAGGTCGAAGTGATGTCGGTGGGCAGTTGATGGGAGGTCGATTGGAGGTCGGTGGGAGTTTTGTGGGAGGTTGTTGTGAGGTCGGTGGGAGGTCGATTTGAGTTTATGTGAGGTCGGTGGGAGGTCGATTGGAGGTCAAATGGAGGTTAATGTGAGGTCGATGGGAGGTTGATGTGAGGTCTGTGGGAGGTCGATTAAAGGTCAATGGGAGGTCGATTGGTAGTCGATTAGAGGTCAGTGTGAAGTCGGTGTGAGGTCGGTGTGAGGTCGGTATGAGGTCGATGTATGGTCGATGTGAGGTCGATTTGAGGTCGATGTGAGGTCGATGTGAGGTCGATGTGAGGTCGATGTGAGGTCGATGTGAGCTTGATGTGAGGTTGATGTGAGGTCGGTGGGATGTCCATTTGAGTTTATGTGAGCTCGGTGGGAGGTCGATTGGAAGTCGATGGGAGGTTGATGTGAGGTCAGTGGGAGGTCGATTGGAGGTCGATGGGAGGTCGATTGATGGTCGTTGAGAGGTCGGTGTGAGGTGCTTGTGAGATCGGTGTGATTTCGGTGTGAGGTCGATGTGTGGTCGATGTGAGGTCGATTTGAGTTCGATGTGAGGTTGATGTGAGGTCAGTGTGAGGTCGATGTGAGGTCGATGTGAGGTCGATGTGAGGTCGATGTGAGGTCGATGGGAGGTCGGTGGGAAGTCGATTTGAGGTTGATGTGAGGTCGATTTTAAGTCGGTGGGAGGTCGATGTGAGGTCGAAGTGAGGTCGAAGTGAGGTCACAGGGAGGTCGGTGTGAGGTCGGTGAGTGGTCGATTGCAGTTTATGTGAGGTCGTCGGAGGGCGATTGGAGGTTCAAGTGAGGTCTGTGGGAGGACGATTGGAGGTCGATGGAAGGTCGATGGGTGGTCGATGAGAGGTCGGTGGGTGGTCGGTGTAGGGTCGGTGTGAAGTCGATGTGCGGTCGATGTTAGGTCGATGTAAGGTCGATATGAAGTCGATATGAGGTCGATGTGAGGTCGTTGTGAGGTCGATGTGAGGTCAATGTGAGGTAGATGTGAGGTCAATGTAAGGTCGGTGGGAGATCGTTGCGAGGTTTAAGTGATGTCGGTGGGAAGTCGATTCGGGGTCGATGTTAGGTCGAATTGAGGTCGAAATGATGTCGAAGTGAGGTCACAGGGGGGTCGATGTGAGGTCGGTGGGAGGGTTGGGGGGGTCGGTATGAGGTCTACGGGATTTTAGTAGTCAGTCGGTTAAAGGTTGATGAGAGGTCGAAGTGATGTCGGTGGGCATTCGATGAGAGGTTGATGGGAGGTCGGTGAAAGGAATGTTTGAGGTCGGTGGGAGGTTGGTGTGAGGTTGGTGGGAGTTCGATTTGAGGTCGATGGCTGGTTGATATGAGGTCGATGTGAGGTCGATGTGAGGTCGGTGGGAGGTCAGTGGGAGGTCCAAGTGATATAGGTGGGAAGTCAATAGGAGGTCGGTGGGATGTCAGTGAGAGCTTAGTGGGAGGTCGGTTTGAGGTCGGTTGAAGGTCGATTGGAGTTTATGTGAGTTTGGTGGGAGGTCGATTGGATGTCGATTGGAGTTCGACCTCATACCGACCTCTCCCAACCTCCCACTGACCTCCCAGCGACCTCCCATCGACCGCCCATCGACTATCCACCGACATCACTTCAAGCTCCAAAAGAAGGGACAGAGACATCCCATCGACCCTTCAACGACCGCCCACTGAAATCCAACCGACCTTATTCCGACCTCACATCAACCTCCCTGTGACCTCACTTCGACCTCACTTCGACCTCAATTTCACCTCACATCGACCTCACATCGACCTAACATCGACCTCACATCGAACTCCTTTCGACCTCCAATCGCCCTCCACCGACCTCACATAAACTCCCGTCGACCTCCCACCGACCTCACACCAACCTCCCTGTGAACTACTTTCGACCTCACATAAACCTCCCACCGACCTCAAATGGACCTCACATCGACCTCCAATCGACTTCCCACCGACATCACTTCAACCTGCCAACGATCTCACAACGACCTCACATCGACCTTACAGCTACCTCACATCAACCTCAAATCGACCTCATATCGACCTCACATCGACCTCACATAGACCTCACACCGACCTCACACCGACCTCAATTCGACCTCACATCGACCTCACATCGTTCTCAAATTGAACTCACACCGATCCCACACCGACCTCCCACCGACCTCTCATCGACTACTAATCGACCTTCCATCGACATCCAATCGACCTCCAACCGAACTCACATAAACTCCAATCGACCTCCCACCGACCTCAAACTGACTTCCCACCAACTTCTCACTGACATCCCACCGACCTCCCATCGACATCCCATCGACTTTCCACCAACATCACTTGGACCTCCCACTGACCTCCCACCGACATCACATCGACCTCATATTGACCTCACATTGACCTAACATCGACCTCACATCGACCTAACACCGACCTCACACCGACCACCCACCGACCTCTCATCGACCTCCCATCGACCTCCCATCGACCTCCAACTGAACTCCCACAGACCTCAAATCGACCTCCCATCGACCTCCCTTCGACTTCCAATCACCCTCCACCGACTTCACATAAACTCCAATCGACCACCCACCGACCTCACACCGACCTCCCTGTGACCTCACTTTGACCTCACTTCAACCTCACATCGACCTCCCACCGACTTAAAATTGACCTCACATTGACCTCCAATCGACTTCCCACCGACATCTCTTCGACCTCCCAACGACCTCCCACCGATCTCACATCGACCTCACATCGACCTCACTTCAACATAAAATTGACCTCACATCGACCTCACATCGACCTCACACTGAAATCACATCAACCTCACATCGACCTCACATCGACCTCACATCGACCTCCAATCGGCCACACATCGACCTCAAACCGACCTCCCACCGACCTCTCATCGACTACCAATCGACCTCCCAACGACCTCCAATCGACCTCCCACAGACCTCACATAAACCTCCCATCAACCTCCCATCGACCTCACATTAACCTTCCTTCGACCTCCAATCGACCTCCCACTGACCTCACATAAAGTCCAATCGACCTCCCACCAGCTCACACAAACCTCCCACAAAACTCCCATCGACCTCCCATCGACCTCCCATCGACTGCCAACTGACATCACTTCGACCTCCCATCAACCTCCAACCAACCGACTACTAAAATCCTATTGACCTCTCACCGACATCCCCAAAATCTCCCACCGACCTCCCACCGAACTCCCATCGACCTCCCATCGACTTTCCACCCACATCAATTCGACCATCCTTCGACCGAACATAGACATCCCATCGACCTCCCACTGACCGCCCACTGAAATGCAACAAACCTCAAACTGACCTCACATCGACCTCCCTGTGACCTCACTTCGACCTCACTTTGACCTCACATCAACTTCCAACCAACCTCAAATCGACCTCACATTGACCTCCAATCGACCTCCAAACGAACTCAATTTGACCTCACATCGACCTCACATCGACCTCACATCGACCTCAAATCGAACTCACATCTACCTCAAATCGAAAAAAAACATCAACCTCACATCGATCTCACATCGACCTCACACCGACCTCCCACCGACCTTACATTGACCTCCCTTCGACCTCAAATCGACCTTCCGCCGAGCTCACATAAACTCCCATCGACCTCAAATCGACCTCACATCGACTTCACATCGACCTTACATCGACCTCACATTGACTATCATTCGACCTCCCATCGACCTCCAATCGACTTCCTAACGACCTTACATCGAACTCCCATCGACCTCACATCACCCTTCCTTCAACCTCCAATCGACCTCTCACCGACCTCACATAAACTTCAATTGACCTCCCACCAACCTCTCTCCGACCTCCAATTGACTTCCCACCGACCTCACATCGACCTCCCATCGACCTCACATCGACCTCCAATCAACCTCCCACAAACTTCACATAAACTTCCATCGACCTTTCATCAACCTCTCACCAACCTCCCATCGACCTCCCATCGACTTCCCACTGACATAACTTGGACCTCCCATCAACCTCTTACCGACTACCCACTGAAATCAAACCGACCTCAAACCAACCTCACTTCGACCTGCCTGTGACCTGCCTGTGAACTCACTTCGACCTCACATCGAACTCCTGCCAACCTCAAATCGTCCTCACATCGACCTCCAAACGACTTCCCACCGACATCACTTCGACCTCACAACGACCTCCCACTGACCTCACATTGACCTCACATCGACCTCACATCGACCTCAATACGATCTCACATCGACCTCACACTGACCTCACATCGACAACACACCGACCTCACAACTACCATCCACCGACCTCTAATCGACCTCCCATCGACCTCCAATCGACCTCCCACAGATCTCACATAAACTCCCATCGACCTTCCTTCGACCTCCAATCGCACTCCACCGACATCACATAAACTCCAATCGACCACCCACCGACCTCACACCGACCTCCCTGTGACCTTATTTCGACCTCACATCGACCTCCCACCGACCTATAATTGACCTTACATCGAACACCAATCGACTTCCCACCGACATCTCTTCGACCTCACATCGACCTCACATCGAACTCACATCGACCTCACATCGACATCACATCGACCTCACATCGACGTCACATCGACCACACATCGACCTCACACCGACCTCACACCGAACTTACACCGACCTCACACCGATCTCTCAACGACAACCAATCGACCTCCCATCGACCTCCAATCGACCTCACTTCGACCTTACATCGACCTCCCACCGACTTAAAATCGACCTAACATCGACTCCGAATCGACTTCCCACCGACATCACTTCAATCTCTCAACGACCTCCCACGGACCTTACATTGACCTCACATCGACCTCACATTGACCTCACATCGACCTCACATTGACCTCACATCGACCTCACACCGACCTCACATCGACCTAACGTCGAGCGCACATCGACGTCACACCAACCCTACACCGACCACCCACCGACCTCACATCGACCTCACATCGACCTCACATCGACCTCCCTTCGACCTCCAATCGCCCTCCGACGACCTCACATAAACTCCAATCGACCACCCACCGACCTCACACCGACCTCCCTGTGACCTCACTTCGACCTCACTTCGACCTCACATCGACCTCCCAATGACTTAAAATCGACCTCACATCGACCTCCCAACGATCTCACATCAATCTCACATCGACCCCACTTCAAATTCATATCAACCTCACATCTACCTCACATCCACCTCACACTGACCTCATATCAACCACACATCGACCTCACATCGACCTCACTTCGACCTCAAATCGACCTCACATCGACCATACATCGACCTCACCCTGACCTCACACCGACCTCTAATCGACTACCAATCGACCTCCCACATACCTCACATCAACCTCCCATTGACCTCACATTAACCTCCCTTCGACCTCCAATCGACCTCCCACAAACCTCACATAAACTCAAATCGACCTCCCACCGACCTCACACCAACCTCCCACAAACCTCCCACCGACCTCCCATCGACCTCCTATCGACTGCCCACCGACATCACTTCGACCTCGAACTACCAGAGACCGACTACTGAAATGCTATCGACCCCATACCGACCCTCCTACCTCCCACCGACCTCCAAGCGACCTCCCATCGACCACCCAGCGACTTCCCACCGTCATCACTTCGACCTCCCACCGACAGGACATAGACATCCCATCGACAACCCACTGAAATCCAACCGAACTCATTCCGAACTCACATCAACCTCCCTGTGACCTCACTTCGACCTCACTTGGACCTCACTTCAACCTCAATTGACCTCACATCGACCTCTCATCGACAACCCATCGAACTCCCATCGACCTCCAATTGACCTTTCACAGACCTTACATCGACTCCCATCGAACTCCCTTCGACCTCACACCGACCTCCCTGTGAACTCACTTCGACCTCCCACCAACCTCCCAACGACATCCAATTGACCTCCCATTGACCTCCCTTCGACTGCCCACCGACATCACTTCGACCTCCCATCGACCTCCCACCGACCGACTACTAAAATCCTATCGACCTCATACCGAACTCCCCCCAACCTCCCACCGACCTCCAACTACATACCATCGACCACCCATCGACCACCCATCGACTTCCCATCGACATCACTTCGATCTCCTACCAACAGGACATAGACTTCCCATCGAACACCCAACGACAGCCCACTTAAATCCAACCGACCTCAAACCGACCTCACATCGACCTCTCTGTGACCTCACTTCGACATCACTTTGACCTCAATTCGACCTAACATCGACCTCGAATCGACCTCCCACCGACCTCAAGTTGACCTCACATCGACCAATCGCCTTACCACCGACATCTCTTCGACCTCCAAACGACCTCCCACCGATCTCACATCGACTACCCACCGACATCACTTCGACCTCCCAACGACCTCCCAACGACCTCACATCGACGTTACATCGACCTCACATCAACCTCACACCGACCTCACATCGACCTCACATCGACCTCACATCGACCTCACATCAACCTCACATCGAACTCACACCGACCCCACACCGACCTCCTATTGACCTGTCATCGACTACCAATCGACATCACATCGACATCCAATCGACCTCCAACCGACCTCATATAAACTCCAATCGACCTCCCACCGACATCAAACCGACCTCCCACCAACCTCTCACTGACATCCCACCGACCTTCCATCGACATCCCATCGACTTCCCAACAATATCACTTGGACCTCCCACTGACCTCCCACCGCTCTCACATTGATCTCACATCGACCTCATATCAAAAACCAATCGACCTCCAATCGAACGCACACCAAACTCACACCAACCTCCCATCGACCTCCCATCGATCTCCCATCGACTGCCCACCGAATCAACTTCGACCTCCCATCGACCTCCCACGGACCGATTACAAAATCCTATCAACCTCATACCGACCTCCCCTAACCTCCCACCGACCTCCCAGCGACCTCCCATCGACCGCCTATCGACTTCCCACAGACATCACTTCGACCTCCTACTGACAGGACGTAGACATCCCATCGACCACCCACTGAAATCCAACCAACCTCATTCCGACCTCACATCAACCTCCCTGTGACCTCACTTCGACCTCACTTCGACCTCAATTCAACCTCACATCAACCTCACATCGACCTAACATTGACCTCACATCGACCTCTTACCGACCTCACACCGACAACCAACCGACCTCTCATCGACCACCCATTGAACTCCCATCGACCTCCAATCAAACTTTCACATACCTCACATCGACCTCCCATCGAACTCCCTTCGACCTCCAATTGCCCTCCACCGACCTCACATAAACTCCCATCGACCTTACACCGACCTCACACCGACCTTCCGTTGAACTCACTTCGACCTCACATCGACCTCCCACTGACATCAAATCGAACTCACTTTGACCTCCAATCGACTTCCCAACGACATCACTTCGACCTCCCACCGACTTCACATCGACCTTACATCGACTTCACATCAACCTCAAATTGACCTCACATCGACCTCACATCGACCTCACACCGACATAACATCGACCTCACATCGACCTCACATCGAACTCACACCGACCCAACACCGACCTCCCACCGACCTCTCATCGACTACCACTCGACCTCCCACCGACCTCACATAAACTCCAATCGACCTCCCACCGACCTCAAACCGAGCTCCCACCAACCTCCCACCGACCTCCCATTGACCTCCCATCGACCTCCCATCGACTGCCAACGGACATCACTTCGACCTCCCATCGACCTCCCATCGAGCTCCCATCGACTGCCCTCCGACATCACTTCGACCTCCCATCGACCTCCCACCGACCGACTACTAAAATCCTATCGACCTCATACCGACCTCCCCCAACCTCCCACCGACCTCCCACCGACCTCCCATCGACCGCCCATCGACTTCCCACCGACATCACTTCGACCTCCCACCAACAGGACATAGACCTCCCATCGACCTCCCAATGACAGCCCACTTAAATCCAACCGATCCCAAACTGACCTCACATCGACCTCCCTTTGACCTCACTTAATCACATCGACCTCAAATCGACTTCCCACCGACATCACATCAACCTCTCAACGGCCTCCCACTGACCTCACATTGACCTCACATCGACCTCACATCGACCTCACACCGACCACACATCGACCTCATATCGACCTCACATCGACCTCACATCGACCTGACATCGACCTAACATCGACATCACATTGACATCACACCGATCTCACAACTACCCTCCACCGACCTATCATCGACCACTCATCAACCTCCCATCGACCTCCAATCGACCTCCCACAGACCTCACATAAACTCCCATCGACCTTCCTTCGATCTCCAATCGCCCTCCACTGAAATCACATAAACTCCAATCGACCACCCATCGACCTCCCACCGACCTCCCACCGACCTCAAATCGACCTCACATCGACTACCAATCGACTTCCAACCGACATCTCTTCGACCTCCCACCGACAGGACATAGACCTCCTATTGACCTCCCATCGACCGCCCACTGAAATCCAACCGACCTCAAACCGACCTCACATCGACCTCCCTGTGACTTCACTTCGACCTCACTTCGACCTCACTTCGACCTCAATTTGAACTAACATCGACCTTCAATCGACTTCCCACCGACATCACTTCGACTTCTCAACGACCTCCCAATGACCTCACATTAGCCTCACATCGACCTCACATCGACCTCACATCGACCTCACATCGACCTCACATCGACCTCACATCGACATCACACCGAAATTACATCGACCTCATATCGACCTCACATCGACCTCACATCGACCTTACATCAACCTAACATCGACCTCATTAAGACTTCACACCGACAAGCCACCGACCTTTCATCGACCACCCATCGACCTCCCATCGACTTCCAATCGACTCACAGACCTCACATCGACCTCCCATCGACCTCCCTTCGACCCCCAATCGCCCTCTGGAGGTCGATGGGAGGTCGATGGGTGGTCGATGAGAGGTCGAAAGGAGGTCGGTGGGAGGTCGGTAGGAGGTTGGTTGGAGGTTTGTGGGTGGTCGATTAAAGGTCGATTGGAGGTCGATTGGTAGTCGATGAGAGGTCGGTGTGAGGTCGGTGTGAGGTCGATGTGTGGTCGAGTTCGGTCGGAGGTCGGTGGGAGGTCGATTGGAATTTATGTGAGGTCGTTGGGAGGTCGATTAGAGGTCGAATGGAGGTTGATGTGAGGTCGATGGGATGTCGATGTGAGGTCGGTGTAAGGTCAGTGTGAGGTCGATGTGAGGTCGATGTGAGGTCGGTGTGAGGTCAGTGTGAGGTCGATGTGAGGTCGATGTGAGGTCAATGTGAGGTCGATGTGAGGTCCGTGTGAGGTCAATGTGCGGTTGATGTGAGGTCGATTTGAGGTTGAAGTGAGGTCGATGTGAGGTCGATATGAGGTCGATGTGAGGTCGGTGGGAGGTCGTTGGGAGGTTGAAGTGATGACGGTGGGAATTCGATTGAAGTTCGATGTGAGGTCGATTTGAGGTCAAAGTGAGGTCGAAGTGAGGTCGAAGTGAGATCACAGGCAGGTCGGTGTGAGATAGATGGGAGGTCGATTAGAGTTTATGTGAGGTCGGTGGAGCGCGATTGGAGGTCGAAGGGAGGTCGATAGGATGTCGATGCTCATGAGGTCTGTGGGAGGTCGATTGGAGGTCGATGGGAGGTCGATGGGTTATCGATGAGAGGTCGGTGGGTGGTATGTGTAGGATCGGTGTAACGTCGATGTGCAGTCGATGTTAGGTCGATGTGACGTCGATGTGAGGTCGTTTTGAGGTCGATGTGTGGTCGGTGTGAGGTCGGTGTGAGGTCGATGTGAGGTCGATGTGAGGTCGTTGTGATGTCCATGTGAGGTCGATGTGAGGTCAATGTGAGGTCGGTGGGAGGTCGTTGAGAGTTAAAGTGATTTCGGTGGGAAGTCGATTGGAGGTCGATGTTAGGTCATATTGAGGTCGAAGTAAGGTCACAGGGAGGTTGATGTGAGGTCGGTTTGAGGTCGGTTGGATTTCAGTGGGCGGTCGTTGGGAGGTCGATGGGATGTCTATGTCCTGTCAGTGGGAGATCGAAGAGATTCGGTGGGAAGTCGATGGGCAGTCAATTGGAGGTCGCTGTGAGGTCATTGGGAGGTTTCGGGAGGTCGGTATGAGGTCGATAGGATTTCAGTATTCGGTCGGTGGGAATTCGATGGGATGTCGAAGTGATGTCGGTGGGCAGTCGATGGGAGGTCGATGGGAGGTCGGTGGAAGGTTTGTTGGAGGTCGGTGTGAGGTTTGTGGGAGGTCGATTGGAGTTTATGTGAAGTCGTTGGGAGGTCGATTGGAGGTCGATTGGAGGTCGAAGGGAGGTTGAAGTGAGGTCGATGGGAGGTCGATGTGAGGTCTGTTGGAGGTCGATTGGAGGTCGATGGGAGATCGATGGGAGGTCGATTGGTAGTCGATGAGAGGTCGGTGCGAGGTCGGTGTGAGGTCGGTGTGAGGTCGATGTGTGGTTGATGTGAGGTCGATGTGAGGTCGATGTGAGGTCGATATGAGGTCGATGTGAGGTTGATTTGAGGTTGATGGGAGGTCAGTGTGTGGTTAATATGAGGTCGATGTGAGGTCGATATGAGTTTGAAGTGAGGTCGATGTGAGGTCGAATTGAGATCGGTGGGAGGTGGTTTGGAGGTCGAAGAGATGTCGGTGGGAAGGCGATTGGAGGTCGATGTGAGGTCAACTTGAGGTCGGTGGGAGGTCGATGTGAGGTCGAAGTGAGGTCGAAAGGAGGTCACAGGAATGTCGGTGTGAGGTCGGTTGGTGGTCGATTGGAGTTTATGTGAGGTCGGTGGAGGGCGATTGGAGGTCGAAGGGAGTTCGATGGGAGGTCGCTGTGAGGTCTGTGTGAGGTCGATGTGAGGTCGTTTTGAGGTCGATGTGAGGTCGGTGTGACGTCGATGTGAGGTCGATGTGAGGGCCATGTGAGGTCGATGTGAGGTCGAAGTGATGTCGGTGGGAATTCGATTGAAGGTCGATGTGACGTCGATTTGAGTTCGAAGTCAGGTCGAAGTTTGATCACAGGCAGGTCGGCGTGAGATCGGTGGTAGTTCGATTAGAGTTTATGTGAGGTCGGTGGAGCGTGACTGGAGGTTGAAGGGAGGTCGATGGGATGTCGATGTGAGGTCTGTTGGAGGTCGATGGGAGGTCGATGGGTGGTCGATGAGAGGTCGGTGGGTGATATGTGTATGGTCGGTGTGACGTCGATGTGCGGTCGATGTTAGGTCGATGTGACGTCGATGTGAGGTCGTTTTGAGGTCGATGTGTGGTCGGTGTGAGGTCGATGTGAGGTCGATGTGAGGTCCATGTCAGGTCGATGTGAGGTCAATGTGAGGTCAGTGGGAGGTCGTTGAGAAGTCAAAATGATGTCGGTGGGAAGTCGATTGGAGGTCGATGTTAGGTCAAATTTAGGTCGAAGTGAGGTCAAAGTGATGTCACAGGGAGGTCGATGTGAGGTCGGTTTGAAGTCGGTTGGATTTCAGTGGGCGGTCGGTGGGAGGTCGATGGGAGGTATATGTCCTGTCGATGGGAGGTCGAAGTGATGTCGGTGGGAAGTCGATCGGCGGTCGATTGGTGGTCGGTGGGAGGTTTGTGGGAGTTCGGTCGGAGGTCGGTGGGAGGTCGCTTTGAGGTCGAATAGAGGTTGATGTGATGTCGATGGGAGGTCGATGGGAGGTCGATGTGAGGTCGGTGTGAGGTCAGTGTGAGGTCGATATGAGGTCAATATGAGGTCAATATGAGGTCGATGTGAGGTCGATGTGAGGTCAATGTGAGGTCGATGTGAGGTCGATTTGATGTTGAAGTGAGGCCGATGTGAGGTCGATATGAGGTCGATATGAGGTCGATTTGAGGTCGAAGTGAGGTCGAAGTGAGATCACAGGCAGGTCGGTGTGAGATCGATAGGAGGTCGATTAGAGTTTATGTGAGGTCGGTGGAGCGCGATTGGAGGTCGAAGGAAGGTCGATGGGATGTTGATGTGAGGTCTGTGGGAGGTCGATTGGAGGTCGATGGGAGGTCGATGGGTGGTCGATGAGAAGTCGGTGGGTGGTATGTGTAGGGTCAGTGTGACGTCGATGTGCGGTCGATGTTAGGTCGATGTGACGTCGATGTGAGGTCGTTTTGAGGTCGATGTGAGGTCGGTGTGAGGTCGATGTGAGGTCGATGTGAGGTCCATGTGAGGTCGATGTGAGGTCAATGTGAGGTCGGTGGGAGGTCGTTGAGAGTTGAAGTGATGTCGGTGGGAAGTCGATTGGAGGTCGATGTTAGGTCGAATTGAGGTCGAAGTGAGGTCACAGGGAGGTTGATGTGAGGTCGGTTTGAGGTCGGTTGGATTTCAGTGGGCGGTCGTTTGGAGGTCGATGGGATGTCTATGTCCTGTCAGTGGGAGATCGAAGAGATTCTGTTGGAAGTCGATGGGTGGTCGATGGGAGGTCGCTGGAAGGTCGTTGGGAGGTTTGGGGAGGTCGGAATGAGATCGATAGGATTTCAGTAGTCGGTCGGTGGGAGTTCGATGGGAGGTCGAAGTGATTTCGGTGGGCAGTCGATGGGAGGTCGGTAGGAGGTTTGTGGGAGGTCAGTGTGAGGTTTGTGGGAGGTCGATTGGAGTTTATGTGAGGTCGTTGGGAGGTCGATTGGAGGTCGAAGGGAGGTTGATGTGAGGTCGATGGGATGTCGATGTGAGGTCTGTTGGAGGTCGATTGGAGGTCGATGGGAGGTCGATGGGAGGTCGATTGGTAGTCGATGAGAGTTCGGTGGGAGGTCGGTGTGAGGTCGATATGTGGTTGATGTGAGGTCGATGTGAGGTCGATGTGAGGTCGATATGAGGTCGATGTGAGGTCGATGTAAGGTTGATGTGAGGTCAGTGTGTGGTCAATGTGAGGTCGATGTTAGGTCGATATGAGATCGGTGGGAGGTCGTTTGGAGGTTGAAGAGATGTCGGTGGGAAGGCGATTGGAGGTCGATGTGAGGTCAACTTGAGGTCGGTGGGAGGTTGATGTGAGGTCGAAGTGAGGTCGAAAGGAGGTCACAGGGATGTCGGTGTGAGGTCGGTTGGTGGTCGATTGGAATTTATGTGAGGTCGGTGGAGGGCGATTGGAGGTCGAAGGGAGGTCGATGGGAGGTCGCTGTGAGGTCTGTGTGAGGTCGATTTGAGGTCGTTTTGAGGTCGATGTGAGGTCGGTGTGAGGTCGATGTGAGGTCGATGTGAGGTCCATGTGAGGTCGATGTGAGGTCGAAGTGATGTCGGTGGGAATTCGATTGAAGATCAATTTGAGTTCGATTTGAGGTCGAAGTGAGGTCGAAGTGTGATCACAGGCAGGTCGGGGTGAGATCGGTGGTAGGTTTGATTAGAGTTTATGTGTGGTCGGTGGAGCGTGATTGGAGGTCGAAGGGAGGTCGATGGGTGGTCGATGAGAGGTCGGTGGGTGATATGTGTTGGTTCGGTGTGACGTCGATGTAAGGTCGATGTTAGGTCGATGTGACGTCGATGTGAGGTCGTTTTGAGGTCGATGTGTGGTCGGTGTGAGGTCGATGTGAGGTCGATGTGAGGTCGGTGGGAAGTCGTTGAGAGTGGAAGTGACGTCGGTGGGAAGTCGATTGGAGGTCGATGTTAGGTCGAATTGAGGTCGAAGTGAGGTCGAAGTGAGGTCACAGGGAGGTTGATGTGAGGTCGGTTTGAGGTCGGTTGGATTTCAGTGGGCGGTCGTTGGGAGGTTGATGGGATGTCTATGTCCTGTCAGTGGGAGATCAAAGAGATTCGGTGGGAAGTCGATTGGCGGTCGATGGCAGGTCGCTGGGAGTTTTGGGGAGGACGGAATGAGGTCGATAGGATTTCAGTAGTCAATCGGTGGGAGTTCGATGGGAGGTCGAAGTGATGTCGTTGGGCAGTCGATGGGAGATCGATGGGACGTCGGTGGGAGGTTTGTGAAAGGTCGGTGTGAGTTTTGTGGGAGGTCGATTGGAGTTCATGTGAGGTCGGTGGGAGGTCAATTGGAGGTGGAAGGGAGGTTGATGTGAGGTCGATGGTGTCGAGGGTATGAGAATCACTGTTGTTATGTGTAGAGCGTTGTTGTCATGTTTAATAGGGAAAAGATGTTCGTTAGAGATTGTATGTGCAGCCGTATCGTTTGTGTGAGAGTGTTGTGACGTAATTGTGTAATGGGAAGTGACGCGTTAGTTTTCGTTGTGGTTAGAGAAGAGTGATGGCGGATGTGCTACATTGACTGTTGTGGATTGAATACTGCTAAGTGTTGTGCTGAGAGAATTGATGGGGAATATACTGGCAGAAGTGTTTGGATTGGTATGTTGATTAATATTTGGTTGGAGTGATTTATTATCAAATTCTGAAATTATACATCAAGTCTTGTTCATCGAGTAGTGATAAATAAACTTTCGTTTACAACAAACCGGTTGCTGTTTGTTGCATTGGTGACTGTTTGTGTATGGTGTGCTGCTGAACGGAGTGCAGTGAAAGACTTGACCATACAGAAGAAACGCTTCGCGACATTGGGGGCTCGTCTGAACGAATCAAGGGCAGTTAAGAATCATCCTGTGTGAAGCTGTGAAGTGTCAGGCCGTCCGAATTACCATCCCTGTCCGGGGCTGGGCAGTATAATCTCCGCCCGAACCTGTATGTCGCCGCCAGAGGCTTTGTGTCGCCACCCGAACCAGTGTGTCGCCCGCCCGAAACTGTGTGTCGCCGCCCGAAGCTGTGTGTCGCTGTCCGACACGGAAGTATCAACTTCTACGGGGCTGTGAACATCGACCGTCCGTTGTGTGAGGCATCCTGGCACATCTGTCTGAGGCTGTGTGTCGCTTGTCCGAAGTCGTCTGGGGTGCTCGTCTTGTGTCTCCTGTCCCAGCTGAAGCAACCGTCCAATGCTGTGACCCGCTGATTGGGTTGTTCCACCGAACTTTACACCGCTGTTGCTGTACACCCCTGTGGGTATTCTACGCTGTTGCAGTACACCGCTGCTGACGTATCCTGCCTCTGTGTCCCGCTGATTGCTGTGTCCTGCTGTTTGCTGCGCTGCGCTGATAACTCTATCCCGCTGGTTGCTGTACACCGCTGTACCTGGCACGAAGCAAACCACCTACGACCAGATCGTCACTGTGCCGCATCCAGATCATCTAGATCATCACCGCACCACCGATCGGATCGTAACTGTGCCGCCACCAGAACATCGCCGCACCTACAACTGGAGCGCCTCTGCATCTACCACCAGTGCATGATACCGGGTAAACAAAGTAGGCCCAATTAGACATTATTACCTAAAACTGTGACATTTTTATATTGTGTATGGCGAGGTAAAGTACAGGTCAAGTCAAGCACAGTTAAGTAACATGTTAAGTACATAAGTATTATTATTATAGTTATTTAAGATTATAATATTTATCTTATATTGAGAAAAGCTGTACAGTATTTGAACATATAAATTTGGAGGGGTAAATAATTATAAATGGAAACAAGAAGCAAAGCTAAGAGAACCATATCGGAAATAATAGCCGAAATTCGGGAGGTGGGAGAAAAGGACCTCAGATTTACGGGACAGGAGTTAGATACATATGTAAGGGACCAATGGGGGAAAATACAAGAAGGGGAGAGAAGAAGGGAAGAAGAAGAGCGAGAAGAAAAGATCAGAGTAGAAGAGAGGGAACAGGAACTTAAGAAATTAGATAAAGAAATTGAATTGGCCAAAATAAAAAATGGAGCAGCACAACATTATAATAGTGACGAAAAAAGACCCAGCAAAAACTATCACTTACTCAAATGCCTCCCTAAATACGACAGCGACAAGGAACTGGACGACTACATTGTAAACTTTGAATACATTGCCAGACAAAACGGGGAAACAAAAGAAAAAATCAGGAGTCAAGAATTTTATGACAGTGACAATGGCGATGGTGAGGGTGTAGAATGGGATAGCGCTAGAATAGACGGGATAATTAGTATTAACTGTGATAATCCCTACACTAGAGAGAATAGGTATAGCGAGAGGTCAGGGAAGGAAGCAGCCTTTACAGAGCAGAAGTAGAAACTAAGAAGAATCAGTTCAGATGGGATAATAAGCTTAAAACTTGGGGAAAACTTACAGACGGGGATTATGTAGAAACTAAGGAAGGCGATAGTGAAACTGTGTGGCCATTAGGTGAGGTTAAAGAGAGTAAAGTCCATTTATTAGCTTATGAAAACGAATTAATTGAAAATATTACTGACTCTGTGGAAGAGGATAGCTATCCAGAGGAATCCCAAGCCATTGTAACGGAGTGTAGGGACATGGAGTTCTCTGTAGCATCTAGTGAGGTGGTAACCATAATAGAAAACAGAGGGGAAACACGAGATACAGATTTTTTACGTGTTAAACATGTGAATTTGGATTTTGTACAGGATATGATTTTTGATGACATAAGTTCTCTGTAGCATCTAGTGAGGTGGTAACCATAATAGAAAACAGAGGGGAAACACGAGATACAGATTTTTTACGTGTTAAACATGTGAATTTGGATTTTGTACAGGATATGATTTTTGATGACATGCCACATGATGCTTATAGTAGAGTCCATGTAGATGTTGTTGATGAAAATGTAATGTGTGATTTTGGACAATGTATTTTTTTTGATGGAGTACAAGACGATACTGGTGATACTGTACGGGCTGTTGATTTTGATAATGTACAGCATGAGAGCTGTGATATGACACACGAGAGATGCTTTGATAATGCACAGCATGAGAGCTGTGATATGACACACGAGAGATGCTTTGATAATGCACAACATGAGAGCTGTGATATGACACACGAGAGATGCTTTGATAATGCACAACATGAGAGCTGTGATATGACACACGAGAGATGCTTTGATAATGCACAGCATGAGAGCTGTGTTATGACACACGAGAGATGCTTTAATAATGCACAACATGAGAGCTGTGATATGACACACGAGAGAGGCTTTGATAATGCACAACATGAGAGCTGTGATATGACACACGAGAGATGCTTTGATAATGCACAGCATGAGAGCTGTGTTATGACACACGAGAGATTCTTTGATAATGCACAGCATGAGAGCTGTGTTATGACACACGAGAGATGCTTTGATAATGCACAACATGAGAGCTGTGTTATGACACACGAGAGATGCTTTGATAAAGCACAACATGAGAACTGTGATATGACACACGAGAGATGCTTTGATAATGCACAACATGAGAGCTGTGATATGACACACGAGAGATGCTTTGATAAAGCACAACATGAGAGCTGTGATATGACACACGAGAGATGCTTTGATAATGTAACAGAGGGTTCTTTTGCTTTCGTACAACAGGGAGATTTTGGGTTTATGCGGCAGCACTTTGTTGAGAATGATGATTTGTGTTGTGCACGAGATTTTGTAGGTGTTAGGACCTGGACAGGTCACGGTGTTTGCGAAGTTGAAATCGGCAGCTTGTCAAAGGCTGTCCCAAGATGGGGACGTAAATACAATAAAGTAGAAGTCGTTGAAAATCATTTCATGTGGAGCTATGAGGATAGCAGTCCGACTGTTGAAGTTTGTAGAATTAAAGACACGGATTGCTCAAAGGTTGAGAACCGTCATAGGGTTGAGTCTTTCTTAGACTCAGAAAATCTGATTGTAGTTAGCGGGTTTAAGAGTGGCTACATAGTTTCCGTGGAGGAGGTGAACTTTTTCCCTGGTGTGGGGTTGGATGACGGAACCTTTGCTGTGGCTGATGATTTGTGTCGCGAGAGTCAGGTGGGCTCATTGGTTGAGATGGGACATTGCTCGGACTGTGGGTTGAATGAGGATTTTGATTGTGTTGAGGAGGTGAGGGGTTTCCTTGAGCCGGGAGGTGAGGGTTGCGAGTCTTGTATTGCTGGTTTGTGTGGACACTGTGGTGTGCCCATGGGTCATGCATTGGTGTTGGGCGTGACATGCGTCTTGCTTTTGTGGTTTAACTGTGAGTCATGTGTGGTGAGACAAGTGATGGTTGGCTGGGGAGGATTGAATTGGAATGCAGGTTTGCACACTTTCGACCAGGCGTCGGACAAGCGAAATATTCCGCCCTTAAAAACTTAGTAGTAGACTGGACAATTGATGGCTGTCCATATGAATTGACGGATATTGACATTTTTCTTTTTTTGTCATTTTGTGCCACTTGTAAAGATTTATTTATTATTAGTGAGTTGGTGCTGTAAACAGATGTAAAAGATGATTGGTTGCTTTAAAATCATTATGTTATTGTAAGGTTTTTCTTGTTGATTTATTATGATCAGTAGTAACTTAGATACCATATAAATAACCCATGATTTTTTGTGTGGTTGTTTATGCGTGTAAAATCTATGTAATTAGAAGGTACAAGTATAAAACGATGTTACAAATGGTAAATAGCTTGCTTTGAGATTGTGACTTGTTTTATGGCACAACATTGATTCCATACCCTGACTTTTCATTTTGGAAGATTCTACTCGGGGAGTAGAATCTAGCGGAAGAGGGGGGATATGTCGAGGGTATGAGAATCACTGTTGTTATGTGTAGAGCGTTGTTGTTATGTTTGATAGGGAAAAGATGTTCGTTAGAGATTGTATGTGCAGCCGTATCGTTTATGTGAGAGTGTTGTGACGTAATTGTGTAATGGGAAGTGACGCGTTAGTTTTCGTTGTGGTTAGAGAAGAGTGATGGCGGATGTGCGACATTGACTGTTGTGGATTGAATACTGCTAAGTGTTGTGCTGAGAGAATTGATGGGGAATATACTGGCAGAAGTGTTTGGATTGGTATGTTGATTAATATTTGGTTGGAGTGATTTATTATCAAATTCTGAAAATATACATCAAGTCTTGTTCATCGAGTAGTGATAAATAAACTTTCGTTTACAACAAACCGATTGCTGTTTGTTGCATTGGTGACTGTTTGTGTATGATGTACTGCTGTACGGAATGCAGTGAAAGACTTGGCCATACAGAAGAAACGCTTCGCGACAGATGGGAGGTCGATGTGAGGTCTGTGGGAGGTCTATTGGAGGTCTATGGGAGGTCGATTGGTAGTCGATTAGAGGTCGATTGGGAGGTCGGTGTGAGGTCGATGTGTGGTTGATGTGAGGTCGATGTGAGGTTGATGTGAGGTCGATATGAGGTCTATGTGAGGTTGATGTGAGGTCAGTGTGTGGTCAATGTGAGGTCGATGTGAGGTCGATATGAGTTTGAAGTGAGGTCGCTGTGAGGTCGATGTGAGATCGGTGAGAGGTCGTTTGGAGGTCGAAGAGATGTCGGTGGGAAGGCGATTGGAGGACAATGTGAGGTCAACTTGAGGTCGGTGGGAGGTTGATGTGAGGTCGAAATGAGGTCGATGGGAGGTCACAGGGATGTCGGTGTGAGGTCGGTGGAGGGCGATTGGAGGTCGAAGGGAGGTCGATGGGAGGTCGATGTGAGGTCTGTGTTAGGTCGATTGGAGGTCGATTGGAGGTCAATGGGTGGTCGATTAGAGGTCGATGGAAGGTCGGTGGGAGGTCGATGTGATGTCGATGTAAGGTCGATGTTAGGTCGATGTAAGTTCGATGTGATGTCGATATGAGGTCAATGTGAGGTTGGTGTGAGGTCGATGTGTGGTCGATGTGAGGTCGATGTGAGGTCAATGTGAGGTCGGTGGGAGGTCGTTGAGAGGTTAAAGTGATGTCTTTGGGAAGTTGATTGTAGTTCGATGTTAGGTCGAATTGAAGTCGAAGTGATGCAGAAGTGAGGTCACAGGTAGGTCGTTGTGAGGTCGGTTTGAGGTCGGTTGGATTTAAGTGGGCTGTCATTGGGAGTTCGATGGGAGGTGTATGTCCTGTTCGTGGGAGGTCGAAGTGATGTCGGTGGGAAGTCGATGGGTGGTCGATGGGATGTCGGTTGGAGTTCGGTGGGAGGTTGGGGGAGGTCGGTATGAGGTCGATAGAATTTTAGTAGTTGGTCGGTGGGAGGTCGATGGGAGGTCGAAGTGATGTCGGTGGGCAGTCGATGGGAGGTCGATGGGAGGTCGATGGGAGGTCAGTGGGAGGTTGGTGGGAGGTCGGTTTGAGGTCAGTGGGAGGTCGATTGGAGTTTATGTGATGTTGGTGGGAGGTCGATTGGATGTCGATGGGAGGTCGAGTGGTAGTCGATGAGAGGTCAGTGGGAGGTCGATGTGAGGTCAATGTTAGGTCGGTGTGAGGTCGATGTGAGGTCGATGTGAGGTCGATTTGAGGTTAATGTGAAGTCGATGTAAGGTCGATGTGAGGTCGGTGGGAGGTCGTTGGAAGGTCGAAGTGATTTCGGTGGGAAGTCGATTGGAGGTCGATGGGAGGTCGGTGGGAGGTTTGTGGGAGGTCGGTGTGAGGTTTGTGGGAGGTCGATTGGAGATTATGTGAGGTCGTTGGGAGGTCGATTGGAGGTCGAAGGGAGGTTGATGTGAGGTCGATGGGAAATCGATGTGAGGTCTGTTGGAGGTCGATTGGAGGTCGATGGGAGGTCGATGGGAGGTCGATGGGAGGTCGATGGGAGGTCGATTAGTAGTCGTTGAGAGGTCGGTGGGAGGTCGGTGTGAGGTCGGTGTGAGGTCGATATGTGGTTGATGTGAGGTCGATGTGAGGTCGATATGAGGTCGATGTGAGGTCAATGTGAGGTTGATATGAGGTCAGTGTGTGGTCAATGTGAGGTCGATGTGAGGTCGATATGAGTTTGAAGTGAGGTCGCTGTGAGGTCGATGTGAGATCGGTGGGAGTTCGTTTGGAGGTCGAAGAGATGTCGGTGGGAAGGCGATTGGAGGTCGATGTGAGGTCAACTTGAGGTCGGTGGGAGGTCGATGTGAGGTCGAAGTGAGGTCGAAAGAAGGTCACAGGGATGTCGGTGTGAGGTCGGTTGTATGTCGATTGGAGTTTATGTGAGGTCGGTGGAGGGCGATTGGAGGTCGAAGGGAGGTCGCTGTGAGGTCTGTGTGAGGTCGATGTGAGGTCGTTTTGAGGTCGATGTGAGGTCGATGTGAGGTCGATGTGAGGTCGGTGTGAGGTCGATGTGAGGTCGATGTGAGGTCCATGTCAGGTCGATGTGAGGTCAATGTGAGGTCGGTGGGAGGTCGTTGAGAGTTGAAGTGATGTCGGTGGGAAGTCGATTGGAGGTCGATGTAAGGTCGAATTGAGGTCGAAGTGAGGTTGAAGTGAGGTCACAGGGAGGTTGATGTGAGGTCGGTTTGAGGTCGGTTGGATTTCAGTGGGCGGTCGTTGGGAGGTCGATGGGATGTCTATGTCCTGTCAGTGGGAGATCAAAGAGATTCGGTGGGAAGTCGATGGGCGGTTGATGGCAGGTCGCTGGGAGGTCGTTGGGAGGTTTGGGGAGGACGGCGGAATGAGGTCGATAGGATTTCAGTAGTTGGTCGGTGGGATTTCGATGGGAGGTCGAAGTGATGTCGTTGGGCAGTCGATGGGAGGTCGGTGGGAGGTTTGTGAAAGGTCGGTGTGAGGTTTGTGGGAGGTCGATTGGAGTTTATGTGAGGTCGGTGGGAGGTCAATTGGAGGTCGAAGGGAGGTTGATGTGAGGTCGATGGGAGGTCGATGTGAGGTCTGTGGGAGGTCGATTGGAGGTCGATGGGAGGTCGATTGGTAGTCGATAAGAGGTCGGTGGGAGGTCGGTGTGAGGTCGGTGTGAATTCGATGTGTGGTTTATGTGAGGTCGATGTGAGGTCGATGTGAGGTCGATGTGAGGTCGATATGAGGTCGATATGAGGTCGATGTGAGGTCGTTGTGAGGTTGATGTGAGGTCAGTGTGTGGTCAATGTGAGGTCGATGTGAGGTCGATATGAGTTTGAAGTGAGGTCGCTGTGAGGTCGATGTGAGATCGGTGGGAGCTCGTTTGGAGGTCGAAGAGATATCGGTGGGAAGGCGATTGGAGGTCGATGTGAGGTCAACTTGAGGTCGGTGGGAGATCGATGTGAGGTCGAAGTGAGGTCGAAGGGGGGGGCACAGTGATGTCGGTGTGAGGTCGGTTGGTCGTCGATTGGAGTTTATGGGAGGTCAGTGGAGGGCGATTGGAGGTCGAAGGGAGGTCGATGGGAGGTCGATGTGAGGTCTGTGTGAGGTCGATGTGAGGTCGTTTTGAGGTCGTTGTGAGGTCGGTGTGAGGTCGATGTGAGGTCGATGTGAGGACCATGTGAGGTCGATGTAAGGTCAATGTGAGGTCGGTGGGAGGTCGTTTAGAGTTGAAGTGATGTCGGTGGGAAGTCGATTGGAGGACGATGTTAGGTCGAATTGAGGTCGAAGTGAGGTCGAAGTGAGGTCACAGGGAGGTTGATCTGAGGACGGTTTGAGTTCGGATAGATTTCAGTGGGCGGTCGTTGGGAGGTCGATGGGATGTCTATGTCCTGTCAGTGGGAGATCGAAGAGATTCGGTGGGAAGTCGATGGGCGGTCGATGGGCGGTCGATGGGAGGTCACTGGGAGGTCGTTGGGAGGTTTGGGGAGGTCGGAATGAGGTCGATAGGATTTCAGTATACGGTCGGTGGGAGTTCGATGGGAGGTCGATGGGAGGTCGGTGGGAGGTTTGTGGGAGGTCGGTGTTAGGTTTGTGGGAGGTCGATTGTAGTTTATGTGAGGTCGTTGGGAGGTCGATTCGAGGTCAAAGGGAGGATGACGTGAGGTCGATGGGAGGTCGATGTGAGGTCTGTGGGAGGTCGATTGGTGATCGATGGGAGGTCGATTGGTAGTCGATGAGAGGTAGGTGGGAGGTCGGTGTTAGGTCAGTTTGAGGTCGATGTGTGGTTGATGTGAGGTCGATGTGAGGTCGATATGAGGTCGATGTGAGGTCGATGTGAGGTCGATGTGAGGTTGATGTGAGGTCAGTTTGTGGTCAATGTGAGGTCGATGTGAGGTCGATATTAGTTTGAAGTGAGGTCGCTGTGAGGTCGATGTGAGATCGGTGGGAGGTTGTTTGGAGGTCGAAGAGATGTTGGTGGGAAGGCGATTGGAGGTCGATGTGAGGTCAACTTGAGGTCGGTGGGAGGTCGATGTGAGGTCACAGGGATGTCGGTGTGAGGTCGGTTGATGGTCGATTGGAGTTTATGTGAGGTTGGCTGAGGGCGATTGGAGGTCGAAGGGAGATCGATGGGAGGTCGATGTGAGGTCTGTGTGAGGTCGATGTGAGGTCGTTTTAAGGTCGATGTGAGGTCGGTGTGAGGTCGATGTGAGGTCGATGTGAGGTCCATGTGAGGTCGATGTTAGGTCAATGTGAGGTCGGTGGGAGGTCGTTGAGAGTTGAAGTGATGTCGGTGGGAAGTCGATTGGAGGTCGATGTTAGGTCGAATTGAGGTCGAATTGAGGTCAAAGTGAGGTCACAGGGAGGTTGATGTGAGGTCGGTTTGAGGTCGGTTGGATTTCAGTGGGCGGTCGTTTGGAGGTCGATGGGATGTCTATGTCCTGTCAGTGGGAGATCGAAGAGATTCGGTGGGAAGTCGATGGGCGGTCGATGGGAGGTCGCTGGGAGGTCGTTGGGAGGTCGGAATTAGGTCGATAGGATTTCAGTAGTCGGTCGGTGGGAGTTCGATGGGAGGTTGAAGTGATGTCGGTGGGCAGTCGATGGGAGATCGATGGGAGGTCGGTTAGAGATTTGTGGGAGGTTGGTGTGAGGTTTCTGGGAGGTCGATTGGATTTTATGTGAGGTCGTTGGGAGGTCGATTGGAGGTCGATGGATGTTGATGTGAGGTCGATGTGAGGTCTGTGGGAGGACGATTGGAGGTCGATTGTAGGTAAATTGGTAGTCGATGAGAGGTCGGTGGGAGGTCGGTGTGAGGTCGGTGTGAGGTCGGTGTGAGTTCGGTGTGAGGTCGATGTGTGGTTGATGTGACGTCGATGTGAGGTCGATTTCAGGTCGATATGAGGTTGATTTGAGGTCGAAGTGAGTTTATTTGAGGTCAGTGTGTGGTCAATGTGAGGTCGATTTGAGGTCGATATGAGTTTGAAGTGAGGTCGCTGTGAGGTCGATGTGAGATCGGTTGGAGGTCGTTTGGAGGTCGAAGAGATGTCGGTGGGAAGGCGATTTGAGATTGATGTGAGGTGAACTTGAGGTCGGTGGGAGGTCGATGTGAGGTCGAAGTGAGTTCGAAGTGAGGTCACAGGGATGTCGGTGTGAGGTCGTTTGGTGGTCGATTGGAGTTTATGTGAGGTCGGTGGAGGGCGATTGGAGGTCGAAATTAGGTCGATGGGAGGTCCATGTGATGTCTGTGTGAGGTCGGTGTGAGGTCGATGGGAGGTCGATGGGTGGTCGATTAGAAGTCGATAGAAGGTCGGTGGGAGGTCAATGTGAAGTCGATGTGAGGTCGGTGTTAGGTCGATGTAAGTTCGATGTGATGTCTATATGAGGTTTGTGGGAGGTCGATTGGAGGTCGAAGGGAGGTTAATGTGAGGTCGATGGGAGATTGATGTGAGGTCGGTGTGAGGTCGATGTATGGTCGATGTGAGGTCGATTTGAGGTCGATGTGAGGTCGGTGTGAGGTCGATGTGATGTCAATGTGAGGTCAATGTGAGGTCGATGTGAGGTCAATGTAAGGTCGGTGGCAGGTCGTTGAGAGGTTGAAGTGATGCCGGTGTGAAGTCGATTGGAGGTCGATGTTAGGTCGAATTGAGGTCGAAGTGATGTCGAATTGAGGTCACAGGGAGGTCGATGTGAGGTCGGTTTGAGGTCGGTTCGATTTAATTGGGCTGTCGTTGGAAGTTCGATGGGAGGTCTATGTCATGTTGGTGGGAAGTCGAAGTGATGTCGGTGGGAAGTCGATGGGTGGTCGATGGGATGTCGGTTTGAGGTCGGTTGGAGGTTGGGGGAGATCGGTATGAGGTCGATAGGATTTTAGAAGTCGGTCGGTGGGAGGTCGATGGGAGGTCGAAGTGATGTCGGTGGGCAGTCGATTGGAGGTCGATGGGAGGTCGGTAGGAGGTTGGTGGGAGGTCGGTTTGAGGTCCGTGGGAGGTCGATTGGAGTTTATGTGAGGTCGGTGGGAAGTCGATTGGATGTCGATAGGAGGTCGAGTGGTAGTCGATTGGATGTCGATAGGAGGTCAAGTGGTAGTCGATTAGAGGTCGGTGGGAGGTCGGTGTTGGGTCGGTGTGAGTTCGATGTGAGGTCGATGTGAGGTCGATGTGAGGTCGATGTTAGGTCGATGTGTGGTCGATGGGAGGTCGATGTGAGGTCTGTGAAAGGTCGATTGGAGGTCGAAGGGAGTTCGATGGGTGGTCTATGAGAGGTCGGTTGGTTGTCGGTGTGAGGTCGGTGTGAGGTCGATGTGAGGTCGATGTTAGGTCGATGTGAGGTCGATATGAGGTCGAATTGAGGTCGAAGTGAGGTCGAAGTGAGTTCACAGGGAGGTTGATGTGAGGTGGGAATGAGGTCGGTTGGATTTCAGTGGGTGGTCGATGGGATGTCTATGTCCTGTCGGTGGGAGGTCGAAGTGATGTCGGTGGGAAGTCGATGGGCGGTCGATGGGAGGTAGCTGGGAGGTCGGTTGGAGGTTGGGGGAGGTCGGTATGAGGTCTATAGGATTTCAGTATTCGATCGGTGGGAGTTCGAGGTGGAAGTGATGTCAGTTGGCAGTTGATGGGAGGTCGATGGGAGATTGGTTGGCGGTTTGTGGGAGGTTGGTGTGAGGTCAGTGGGAGGTCGATTTGAGTTTTTGTGAGGTCGGTTGGAGGTCGATTGGAGGTCGAAGGGAGGTTAATGTGAGGTCGATGGGAGGTTGATGTGAGGTCGGTGTGAGGTCGATTTATGGTCGATGTGAGGTCGATTTGAGGTCGATGTGAGGTCGATGTGAGGTCGATGTGAGGTCGATGTGAGGTCGATGTGAGGTCAGTGTGAGGTCGATGTGAGGTCGATTTGAGGTTGAATTGAGGTCGATGTGAGAATGATGTGAGATCGGTTGGGAGGTCGTTGGGAGGTCGATGGGATGTCAGTGGGAAGTCGACTGGAGGTCGATGTGAGGTCGATTTTAAGTCGGTGGAAGGTCGATGTGAGGTCAAAGTGAGGTCGAAGTGAGGTAACAGGGAGGTCGGTGTGAGGTCGGTGGGTGGTCGATGGGTGTTTATGTGATTTCGTCGGAGGGCGATTGGAGGTCGAAGGGAGGTCGATAGGAGGTCGAAGTGAGGTCTGTGGGAGGTCGATTCGAGGTCGATGGGAGATCGATTGGTGGTCTATGAGAGGTCGGTGGTTGGTTGGTGTAGGGTCGGTGTGACGTCGATATGCGGTCGATGTTAGGTCGATGTGAGGTCAATGTGAGGTCAATGTGAGGTCGATGTGAGGTCAATGTGAGGTCAATGTAACTACGGTGGGAGATCGTTGAGACGTTGAAGTGATGTTTGTGGGAAGTCGATTCGGGGTCGATAATAGGTCGAATTGAGGTCGAAGTGAGGTCGAAGTGAGGTCACAGGGAGGTCGATGTGAGGTCGGTTTGAGGTGTGTTGAATTTCAGTGAGCGGTCGTTGTGAGGTCGATGGGAGGTCTATGTCCTGTCGGTGGGAGTTCGATGGAAGGTAGAAGTGATGTCGGTGGGCAGTCGATGGGAGGTCGGTGGGAGCTCGGTGGGAGGTTTGTGGGAGGTCGGTGTGAGGTCGGTGGGATGTCGATTTGAGTTTATGTGAGGTCGGTGAGAGGTCGATTGGAGGTCGAAGAGAGGTTTATGTGAGGTTGATGTGAGGTCAGTGGGAGATCGATTAAAGGTCGATGGGAGGTTAGTTGGTGGTCGTTGAGAGGTCGGTGTGAGGTCTGTGTGAGGTCGGTGTGAGGTCGGTGTGAGGTCGATGTGTGGTCGATGTGAGATCGATGTTAGGTCGATGTGATGTCGATGTTAGGTCGATGTGAGGTCGATGTGAGATCGTTGGGAGGTCGTTGGGAGGTCGAAGAGATGTCGGTGAAAGTCGATTGGTGTTTGATGTGATATCAATTTGAGGTCGGTGGAAGGTCGATGTGAGGTCTAAATGAGGTCGAAGTTAGGTCACAGGGAGGTCGGTGTGAGGTCTGTGGGTGGTCGATTGGAGTTTATGTGATGTCGGTGGGAGGTCGATTGGAGGTCCATGGGAGTCAATAAGAGGTAGGTGGATGGTAGTTGTGATGTCGGTGTGAGATCGATGTTAGTTCGGTGTGAGTTTGATGTGAGATCGATTTGAGGTCGATGTGAGGTCGATGTGAGTTCAATGTGAGGTCGGTGGGAGGTCGTTGTGAGGTCGAAAAGATGTCGTTGGGAAGTCGATGGGAGGTCGATGTGAGGTCAATTTGAGGTTGGTAGGAGGTCGATGTGAGGTCGAAGTGAGGTCGAAGTGAGTTCACAGGCAGGTCACTGGCAGGTCGAAGAGAGGTCGGTTTGAGGTCGGTTGGTCGATGGGTGGTCGATGAAAGTTCGGTGAGAGGTTGATGAAAGGTCGATGGAAGTTTATTTGATGTCGGTGGGAGGTTGATTGGAGGTCGATGTGAGGTCGATGGGAGTTCGATGTGAGGTCGGTGGGAAGTCGATTGGAGGTCGGAGAGAGGTTGGTGGAAGGTCAATTGAAGTTTATGTGAGGTCTGTGAGAGGTCGATTGGAGGTTGAAGGGAGGTCGATGTGAGGTCGATAGGAGTTCGATGTGAGGTCGGTGTGAAGTCGATGTGAGGTCGATTTGAGGTCGATGGGAGTTTATGTGAGCTCGGCGGAAGATCGATTGGAGGTCGATGGGAGGTTGAATGATGGTCGATGTGAGGTCGATGTGAGGTCGGTGGGATGTCGGTGCGAGGTCGATGTGAGGTCGATGTGAGGTCGATGTTAGGTCGATTTGAGGTCGATGTGAGGTCGATTTGAGGTCGATGTGAGATCGATGTAAGGTCAATGTGAGTTCGGTTGGAGGTCGAATGGATGTCAATGTGAGGTCAATTTAAGTTTGGTGGGAGGTTGATGTGTTGTCGGTTTGAGGTTAGTTTGATTTCAGTGGGCGGTCGGTGGGAGGTCGATGGGATGTCTATGTGCGGTCAAAGGATGTTCGAAATGATGTAGGTGGAAAGTCGATGGGAGGTCAGTGGGAGATTTCGGGGATGTCGGTGAGAGGTCAATATGATTTCAGTAGTCGGTTGGTGGGAGGTTGATGGGAGGTCAAAGTGATGTCAGTTGGCAGTCGATTGGAGGTCGGTTGGAAATTTGTGGGAGGTTTGTGTGAGGTCGGTGGGAGGTCGATTGGAATTTATGTGACCTCACTTTGACCTCACTTCGACCTCAAATCGACCTCCCAAAGACCTCACATAAACTCCCATCGACCTTCCTTCGACCTCCAATCGCCCTCCACCGACATCACATAAACTCCAATCAACCACCCACCGACCTTACACCGACCTCCCTGTGACCTAACTTCGACCTCATTTCGATCTCACATAGACCTCCCACCGACCACAAGTTGACCGCCCACCGACCTCTCATCGACCACCCATCGACCTCCCAATGACCTCCAACTGACCTCCCACAGACCTCACATCGACCTCCCATCGACCTCCCTTCGACCTCCAATCGCCCTCCACCGACCTCACATAAAATCCAATCGACAACCACCGACCTCACACCGACCTCCCTGTGACCTCACTTTGACCTCACTTCAACCTCGCATCGACCTTACACCGACTTAAAATCGACCTCACATCGACCTCCAATCGACTTCCCACCGACATCTCTTGGACCTCCCAACGACCTCCCACCGATCTCACATCGACCTCTCATCGACCACCCATCGACCTCCCATCGACCTCCAATCGACCTCCCACAGACCTCATATCGACCTCCCTTCGACCTCCAATAGCCCTCCGACGACCTCAAATAAACTCCAATCGACCACCCACCGACCTCAAACCGACCTCCTTTTGACCTCACTTCGACCTCACTTCGACCTCACATCGACCTCCTACCAACCTCAAATCGACCTCACATCGACCTCTAATCGACTTCCCACCGACATCACTTCGACCTCACATCGACCTCACACCGACCTCACAACTACCATCCACCGACCTCTTGTCGACCTCCCATCGACCTCCAATCGACCTCCCACAGACCTCACATAAACTCCCATCGACCTTCCTTCGACCTCCAATCGCCTCCACCGACATCACATAAACTCCAATCGACCACCCACCGACCTCACACCGACCTCCCTGTGACCTAACTTCGACCTCATTTCGACCTCACACCGACCTCAAATTCACCTCACATCGAACACCAATTAATTTCCCACCGACATTTCTTTGACCTTACAACGACCTCCAAACGATCTCACATCAACCTCACATCGACCTCACATCGACATCACATCGACCTCACATCGACCTCACATCGACCACACATCGACCTCACACCGACCTCACACCGACATAACACCGACCTCACACCGACCTCTCAACGACCTCCCATCGACCTCACATAAACCACCCTTCGACCTCCAATCGACCTCCCACCGACCTCACATAAACTCAAATCGACCTCCCACCGACCTCCCATCGACATCACTTCTACCTCCCATCAAACTCCCACCGACAGGACATAGACCTCACATCGACCTCACAACGACCGCTCACTGAAATTCAACACACCTCAAACCGACCTCACATCAACCTCCCTGAGACCTCACTTCGACCTCACTTCGACCTAACATCGACCCCGAATCGACTTCCCACCGACATCAATTCAACCTCTCAACGACCTCCCACCGACCTTACATCGACCTCACATCGACCTCACATCGACCTTACATTGACCTCACATCGACCTCACACCAACCTCACATCGACCTCACATCGACCTCACATCGACCTCACATCGACCTAACATCGACCGCACATAGACGTCAAACCGACCCTACACCGACCACCCACCGACCTCTCATCGACCATCCATCGACCTCCCATCGACCTCCAATCGACCTCCCACAGACCTCACATCGACCTCCCATCGACCTCCCTTCGACCTCCAATCGCCCTCCGACGACCTCACATGAAATTCAATCGACTACCCACCGACCTCACACCGACCTCCCTGTGACCTTACTTCGAACTCACTTCGACTTCACTTCGACCTCCCACCGACTTAAAATTGACCTCACATCGACCTCCAATTGACTTCCCACCGACATCCCATCGACCTCCCAAACACCGACCTCATTCCGACCTCACATCAACCTCACTGTGACCTCACTTCGACCTCACTTCGACCTCAATTCGCCCTTAAATTGACCTCACATCGACCTAACATCGACCTCACATCGACCTCACACCGACCTCACACCGACAACCAACCGACCTCTCATCGACCACCCATCGAACTCCCATCGACCTCCAATCGACCTTTCACAGACCTCACATCGAACCTCCCATCGAACTCCCATCGACCTCCAATTGCCCTCTACCGACCTCACATAAACTCCCATCGACCTCCCACCGACCTCACACCGACCTCCCGGTGAACTCACTTAGACCTCACATCGACCTCCCACCGACCTCAAATCGAACTCACTTTGACCTCCAATCGACTTCCCACCGACATCACTTCGACCTCCAAACGACCTCCCATCGACCTCACATCGACCTTACATCGACTTCACATCAACCTCAAATCGACCTCACATCAACCTCACATCGACCTCACACCGACCTAACATCGACCTCACATCGACCTCACATCGACCTCACATCGAACTTACACCGACCCAACACCGACCTCCCACCGACCTCTCATCGACCTCTCATCGACTACCACTCGACCTCCCACCGACCTCAAACCGACCTCCCACCAACCTCCCACCGACCTCAAACCGACCTCCAACCAACCTCCCACCGACCTCCCATCGACCTCCCATCGACTGCCCACCGACATCACTTCGACCTCCCATCGACCTCCCACCGACCGACTACTAAAATCCTATCGACATCATACCTACCTTCCCCAACCTCCCACCAACCTCCAACCGACATCCCATCGACCACCCATCGACTTCCCACCGACATCACTTCGACCTCCCACCAACAGGACATAGACCTCCAATCGAACTCCCAACGACAGCCCACTTAAATCCAACCAACCTCAAACTGACCTCACATCGATCACCCTGTGACCTCACTTCGACATCACTTCGATCTCAATTCGACCTAACATCGACCCCCAATCGACTTCCCATCGACATCCCTTTAACCTCTCAACGACCTCCCACCGACCTCACATTGACCTCACATCGACCTCACATCGACCTCACATCGACCTCACATCGACATCACATCGAACTTACATCGACCTAACATCGACCTCACATCGACCTCACATCGACCTCCCACCGACCTTCCATCGACCTCTAATCGACCACCCATCGACCTCCCATCGACCTCCAATCGACCTCACACAGACCTCACATCGACCTCCCATCGACCTCCCTTCAACCTCCAATCGCCCTCCACCGACCTCACTTAAACTCCAATCGACCACCAACCGACCTCACACCGACATCCCTGTGACCTCACTTCGACCTCACATCGACCTCCCACCGATCTCAAATTGACCTCACATCGACCTCCAATCGCCTTCCCAACGACATCTCTTCGACCTCCAAACGAACTCTCACCGATCTCACATCGACCTCACAGCGACCTCACTTCAAACTCATATCGACCTCCCATCGACCTCTAATTGACCACACACTGACATCACTTCAACTCTCAACGACCTCACATGGACCTCACATCGACCTCACATTGACCTCACATTGACCTCACACCGGACCTCACATCGACCTCAAAACGACCTCACATCGACCTTACACAGACCTAACAACGACCTCCAATCGACCTCCCTTCGACCTCCAATCGCCCTCCACCGACCTCACATAAACTCCAATCGACCACCAACTTAACTAACACTGACATCCATGTGACCTCACTTCGACCTCACTTCGACATCACATCGACCTCAATTCGACCTAACATCGACCTCCCACCGACCTCAAGTTGACCTCACATCGACCTCCAATCGCCTTCCCACCGACATCTCTTCGACCTCCAAATGACCTCCCACCGATATCACATCGACCTCACAGCGATCTCACTTCAAACTCATATGGACCTCACATTGACCTAACATTGACCACACACTGACCTCACATCAACCTCACATCGATCTGACATCGACCTCATATCGACCTCACATCGACCTCACATCAACAACACATTGACCTCACACCGACCTCACACCTACCTCCAACCGACCTCCTACAGACCTCACATCAACCTCCCTTCGACCTCCAATCGACCTCCCTCCGACCTCACATAAACTCCAATCGACCTCCCACAAACCTCACACCGACCTCCCACCGATCTCAAGTTGACCTCACATCGACCTCCAATCGCCTTCCCAACGACATCTCTTCGACCTAATACCGAACTCCCACCGATCTCACATCGACCTCACAGCGACCTCACTTCAAACTCATGTCGACCTCCCATCGACCTCTAATTGACCACACACTGACATCACTTCAACTCTCAACGACCTCCCACCGACCACACATTGACCTCACATCGACCTCACATGGACCTCACATCGACCTCACATTGACCTCACATTGACCTCACACCGACCTCACATCGACCTCAAAACGACCTCACATCGACCTTACACAGACCTCACAACGACCTTCAATCGACCTCCCTTCGACCTCCAATCGCCCTCCACCGACCTCACATAAACTCCAATCGACCACCAACCAAACTCACACTGACATCCCTGTGACCTCACTTCGACCTCACTTCGACCTCACTTCGACCTCACATCGACCTCCCACCGACCTCAAGTTGACCTCACATCGACCTCCAATCGCCTTGCCACCGACATCTCTTCGACCTCCAAACGACCTCCCACCGATCTCACATCCACCTCACAGCGATCTTACTTCAAACTCATATGGACCTCACATTGACCTAACATTGACCACACACTGACCTCACATCAACCTCACATCGACCTGACATCGACCTCATATCGACCTCACACCGACCTCACACCAACCTCCCACAAATCTCCCACCGACTTCCCAGCGATCTCCCATCGACCGCCCATCAACTTCCCACCGACATCACTTTGACCTCCCACCGACAGGACATAGACATCCCACCGACCTCCCAATGACCGCCCACTGAAATCCAACCGATCTCAAACCGAACTCTCATCAACCTCCCTGTGACCTCACTTCGACCTCACTTCGACCTCAATTCGACCTCACATCGACCTCACATCGACCTAACATCGACCTCACATCGACCTCACACCGACCTCACACCGACAACCAACAGACCTCTCATCGACCACCCATCGAACTCCCATTGACCTTCAATCGACCTTTCTCAGACCTCACATCGACCTCCCACCGACCTCAAATCGACCTCACATCGACCTCCAATCGACTTCCCACCGACATCACTTCGACCTTACAGCTACCTCACATCAACCTCAAATCGACCTCACATCGACCTCACATCGACCTCACACCAACCTCACACTGACCTCACATCGACCTCACATCGACCTCACATGGAACTCACACCGACCCCACACCGACCTCTCATCGACTACCAATCGACCTCCCATCGACATCCAATCGACCTCCCACCGAACTCACATAAACTCCAATCGACCTCCCACCGACCTCAAACCGACCTCCCACCAACCTCTCACTGACATCCCACCGAGCTCCCATCGACCTCCAATCGACCTCCCATCGACTTCCCACCAACATCACTTGGACCTCACACTGACCTCCCACCGACCTCACATCGACCTCACATCGACCTCCAATCGAACGCCCACCAACCTCACACCAACCTCCCACCGACCTCAAACGAACCTTTCACCGACCTCCCATCGACCTCCCATCGACCTCCCATCGACTGCCCACCGACATCTCTTCGACCTCCCATCAACCTTTAACCGACTGACTACTAAAATCCCATCGACCTCATACCGACCTCCCCCACCCTCCCACCGACCTCACATCGACCCCCCTGTGACCTCACTTCGACATCACTTCGACCTCAATTCGACCTAACAACCACCTCCAATCGACTTCCCACCGACATCACTTCAAACTCTCAACGACCTTTCAACGACCTCACATTGACCTCACATCGACCTCACATCGACCTCACATCGACCTCACATCGACCTCACACCGACCTCACATCGACCTCATATCGACATCACATCGACCTTACATCGACCTAACATCGACCTCACATCGACCTCACACCGACCTGACACCGACCACCCACCAACCTCTCATTGACCACCCATCGACCTCCCATCGACCTCCAACTGACCTCCCACAGACCTCACATCGACCTCCCATCGACCTCCCTTCGACCTCCAATCGCACATAAACTCCAATCGACCACCCACCGACCTCACACCAACCTCCCTGTGACCTCACTTTGACCCCGCTTCAACCTCACATCGACCTCCCACCGACTTAAAATCGACCTCACATCGACCTCCAATCGCATTCCCACAGAAATCTCTTCGACCTCCCAACGACCTCCCACCGATGTCACATCGACCTCACATCGACCTCACTTCAACATCAAATCGACCTCACATTGACCTCACATCGACCTCACACTGACCTCACATCAACCTCACTGTAACCCAACGGTTGACTTTTGCGTTGCTTATTTTCTTCTTGTTGAATGCTACTAATGGTTTGTGGTCTGTCAGTAGAGCGAATGTTTTACCTAGCAGGTATTTTTGCAGTTTCTGTAGAGCCCATACTATGGCCAGACATTCTCTCTCTATCGTGCTATAGTTCTGTTCAGTTTTTGTCAAATTCCTGCTCAGGTATTGTATTGGATGAAGAACACCATCATGCTCTTGCATAAGCCAGGCTCCTAATGCAATACATGATGCATCAGTTGAAACAATGAAAGGTTTGTCACATTGAGGTGTGACTAAGATGGGTTTCTTTCTAAATGCTTGTTTAATTTTTTCTAATGCCTTGAAGCAATCTTCCGAAAATTGAAATCTTCTAACATCTGTGTGTTTTGTGATTTCTGTCAGTGGGTGAACAATCTCAGCATAGTTTTCAATAAATGGTCTGTAGAAATTGCATAATCCCAGCAGGGCTTGAACTTGCTTTTTTGATTTTGGGATTGACAAATTGAATATCTTATTTTCATTCTCTGTAGTGGGAGTGACTTTACCTCCTCCTATTCTGTATCCCAGAAAATCAATGGATTTCTTTCCAATGTTTATTTTCTCAGGTGAGATTGTAACATTATGTTCCTTGAGTCTATTTAGTACAGCTTCAAGTGTATGTATGTGCGTTTCCCAATCTTTAGTATGGATGCATATGTCGTCGACATAATGTACAACATTTGGGATTCCTTGTAACATCACTTTCATAAATCTACTAAAAGTAGCTGTACTGTTGACTAATCCGAATGGCATCACTAACCATTCATACACTTCATCCATGGCTATAAATGCAGTGTATTGGACAGAGGTAGGATCCATGTTGATTTGCCAAAAACCTCTGTTTAAATCAAATGTAGTGAATATTTTGGAATTACCAATTCTGTCTACAATATCTCTTGGATATCCTATGGGTTCATGGTCTAATTTTGTGATATTGATAAGTTGTCTGTAATCACAGCATAGACGAATTTTTCCATTCTTCTTCTTGACTATCACAGTTGGTGAGGTATAGTTAGCTTCAACTGCTTTTCTGATTTTGTTCTCTTTGAGAAGATAGTCAATTTCTTGTTTTACAGTGTCTCTAAAAGCCATTGGAATAGGGTATACCTTAGTTTTAAATGGTTCATGTTCTAGCAGTTGTATTTTATGAGTCACCGTTTTTGTGTTTCCTGTTTCTTTTGTGATGACCCCTTTGTAATTTTGAAAAATTTTCCTCACCCTATTTTTCATAATATCTGGTATGTCAAATGATATGATTTCTATGTTGGTGCTTTTCTTTTTCATTGTGTCCATATCCTTATCAATATTCTCTTTGCTGATGATATTTACTGTTTGTGTTTCTCCTTTATTGTCACCATATGCTCTTAGCTTATCAATATGCATTTTTTTCACATGTCCTTTGATATTGACATTATATGTGACATCACTAGGTTTGTCTTCAATCTTGTAGGGACCTTGCCATGTGATTTCATTCTTAGAAGTTGGCAATAACACTAATACTTGTTGTTCTGGCTCAAATGTTCTTAATTGTCTGTGTTTATTTTTAATTTCTCTATGCCTTGTACTTTGCTTGATTAGTATTTGTTTTGCTGTTTCAATACTGTATAATATCTTATCTCTGGTTTCAGACATTAATTGATATCTGTCCTGAATGGCATCTTGCTTGTTTATAAGTCTTTCTTTGAAATTTCTTAAAGGACTTGCAGGGTTTTGACCAAACATTAATTCAAAAGGACTAAAGCCTGTGCTTTCATGCTTGCTGCTGTTATATGCAAATAACACTAAAGGTAGATATTCATGCCATTTGTCTTCATGATCAATTGTAACTTTTGTTAGCATGTTTTTGATTGTTTTGTTCAGTCTTTCAATTACTCCATTTGATTGTGGATGGTAAATTGTGCTGTACACTTGTGTAATGTCCAGCATTTTCATAATAGCTTGTGTCATCTGTCCTTTGAATTGGCTGCCATTGTCTGAAAGTATGGTTTGTGGAAAACCATATCTGCTGAAAACATTGAGTAGTGAAGTGCATATATTTTCTGCATCTAGTTTGTGGAAAACCATATCTGCTGAAAACATTGAGTAGTGAAGTGCATATATTTTCTGCATCTATTTTTTTCAGTGGAACAGCTTCAGCCCATCTGGTGGCTATGTCCACTATGGTAAGAGCATAAATATGTTTTTTCTTTGACATTCTCTTGAATGGTCCTATTAGGTCTATGGCAATTTTCTCAAACAGGAAGTTTGCCTTGTCAGACGACTGTATTGGCGCTGTGTGTTTTCCATCTCTGGGATTGTGTCTTAAACACACTGTACACTTCTTGATGTATTCTTTTATCTGTTTACTCATTTTAGGCCAATAAAAGTTTTCTGCTATTGTAGCAATTGTTTTCTTGGCGCCCATATGCCCACCTAAAGGACTATCATGTGTCATTTTTATAATAGATTCCTGTAATTTCTCAGGCATAACTATTCTTTTATATTTTCCTGCTTGTGCAATGTTTATCAATATGCCCTTATCTAGTTTATACTGTTTATTGTGGCCTGTTTCATTGTCTTTGCTGAGTTTCATTTTTATTTCATTTATTGTTTTGTCTTCTTCTTGAAGTTTCTTGAATTCTTGTTTTGACATAAGTTGGCTTCCCATGGGAATGTTGTCTTCAACTTCAATGTCTAATTTTTCTTTTCTTTTCATGGAGGCTCTGGTTTGTACACTAGCACACAGTTGATGGTTGTTGTCACACCATGCTTTGAACATTTCATCTGAATTGTCAACAACACCTTCAATGTTTCCTATTATGAGGTCACAAATGGCATCTTTTAAAACTCTGGCACGAACTTCACCTTGAAACCAGGGTGAGTTGATGTTAAGAGTAGCAGTTTTACAATCTCTCTTTGTGCCATCAGCCATTAATAATGTGTCTTGTTGACCATCATATTCATTTTCTTGTACCATTCTGCTGTGTACAACAATTGTTGTGCATCCAGAATCTCGTAGACACATGCATTTTCTGTTATTAATATATACTGGGTAAAATTTAAGTTTCCCATGATTATCCATTGTGGCCACAGTATCATTTGATATTTTGTTATTCTTGTTTCGTTCTTTCTGTATCCTTCAAATCTTGGTAGTCATTCCTCCTCCATGGCTGATCATAATCTCTGAACCTGGAGTTATGGTTGTATCTGCCTCTCCATGATTGTCTACCTTTTTTTCCAAAATGACCTTGTCTTGATCTTTCTTCTGTTTTCCTACTTATAGGGCTTGCATTAGGTGATACTCTTTTTGGTTCTCTTTTATTGTCGTAACATTGTTTCGCCATGTGTCCTGGCTTGTTACAGTACCAGCAAATAGTATTTCTGTTCCCTGAGTTTGGAAGACTCTGGTTTCTCATTCCTTGCCTTCTTTCTGGTCTTTTATTTTGCATTGCAGCAAAGATGTCTTGTCTTCTATCCATGTCTACATCTGGATGAGAGTCTTTAAATGTTCGTAATGCATTTGTTAATGCTGCTTGAGTACGAATCTTCTTATCAGTTAAGTATGTGAAAAGAGTTGGTGTTGCATCCTCCAGGAATTTGTCAATTAACACCATGTCTAATATGGCCTTCGGATTTCTTGTGTCAATTGCTGTAAGTTCTAGCCATTTTGTCAATTTAACTTGAGCTTCGTGTACTATGATACTGTGGATCTTTATCCTTCTTGATTCTCATTTCATGGAATTCTTTTCTATAATCATTTTCTGACTTCCCGAAATGACATAGAAGTGCTTTTTTGACATTTTGATATATGATTTTGTCTTCTTTAGCTATACTGTTGTAAGCTTCAAAAGCATCTCCTGTTAGTTGAGTCATTAATTGTGTTGACCAATCTTTATCATCATAACCTTTCATAGTCATTATGGATTCAAAGTAATCTAGATAGACATCCATTTTTTCTTTTTTGGCATCGTATTTTCTTACTTTGATTGTATCCCTTGGTGTTGACTTTTCATTTGAGTCATTACCAGGATTGAAACTTTTGCTCTGCAACTCAATTTGTAGTTTTAAATTGTCATTTTTAAGTTGTTCAAGTTCCCTTCTTGCAACTCTTTCTTCTCTTTCAATTATTAGCTTTTGTTTCTCTTCTTCTTTAGCTTCTTTTTGCTTTTCTTCAATGAAATCTCTCATTTCTTTCCCAGTTAATCCTATTTTTCTGCTATGGCAGTGAATTCTTTATATAAATCCATTGTTTATTTGCGTTATGTGAGTTAACAACTTAGTGATCAATGTAAGTGTAATGTATCAATACACTCTATTTTATAAAAAATCATATAAAATGCATATATTATGTCAATTAATTAATTCATGAATTATGCAAAGTATAAAAATTCTAAATTTTACATTCAAAAAATATATATGTTAAAAAAAATTGTTGATTAATATTGAGTGGTACATTTAAGTGATACATTTAAGTGAATCCATTAAATTAAATTTTGACAAAATGAGGCAACAAAGCATCCACACACGGGATCTTAATTATACTAAGCATATACGCTCCCTCAGGTTGACAAAATATATCCGATGGTTCGAAATTTTGAGTTTGAGTCAGATAATCCGCTAAGTAAAGTTTTCTGATTATTGAAATAGTTTTAGACACTCTAGTTTAGTCCATTGATCCGAATTGTCTCACAGTTCTCACACATTGAAATGAATATACCCAATTCAGTTCTTCTGTTTGTAATTCACTAATATTAATTGTTAATTGTCACAAACAGTTCCTTGATATGTTAATTATTATTCACTGATTTAAATGATTGTCCATAGTGACAGTACATATTCCATGGTCCATAGCCTCTATAAATATCAAATTGTGTCGTGTTTACTGTTTACTTCAAGTTCTTGGAAAAACGAAGATTAGTGTGTAGGTGGTGCTGGTAACTCTCTGTTATCACTGCGTGACCCAGATTCATCCACTACGTAGTATGCTTGTTTACAGCCTACACCGTACTGTGTAGCGTTGTAATGACATAGCTGACAGTGTTGCTGTGTGACGTAGGTTTACACGACGCTCTATCTGCTTATATAGGTCAGTCCTTGAACTGGACTCTCGACACGATCGTTGATTAACAAATGTTTAATTGTAGACTCTAATATATCATAAACTTCATCAGTTTATGCACTGCTGCATGCGGCCTTTAATATTCACAAGTTCTGACGATACTGTTTCTTCATATAATGAACACTTTCCTTTTAATTTCACTTGTACTTTAATCACAAAATTTGAGCACGATGCTGTCCCGTGTCTCAAAAGGAAAGACTTGATAATTGAATTATCCTTTTCTTTAGAATAATGTAAGTGTTCACACTATTCAATAGCGACTGTAGATAAACAAACTACAGATACTTGAACTTTTAATTTTTTCCGTAATATAAATCTTCTTTTAGTAGGCACTTTGTCCTAAAAATTCAGCTGCACTCACCATGTGTTACCGACTATACCGCCATCTTGACCTCTTGACTTCTGACACCAAAAATGTAACATGTACGATACGTCCGAGCTCTCACTTGCAGGCGTTACTTTACAACTATCTCTTCCGCACATTCATAACATGGAAGTCCTTGGAAAACACAAAAGATTTTAATACAGCAGCTGAACATATCTACACTTTTTACAGAAGAAACATGTCAATGAAAATACTTTGCAGCCATCTTTCCTTGCTCGTACCTACACACTCTCTCTTGTTCTCTATCACGTGATCTCTTTTTCACAAATCCTTCTTCTCACGTGACACTCACATCGACCTCACATCGACCTCACATCGACCTCACATCGATCTCACATCGGACACACATCGACCTCACACCGACCTCCCACCGACCTCTCATCGACTACCAATTGACCTCCCAACGACCTCCAATCGACCTCCCACAGACCTCATTTCAACCTCCCATCGACCTCACATTAACCTTAATTCGACCTCCAATCGACCTCCCACCGACCTCACATAAATCCCAATCGAACTCCCACCGACCTCACACAAACCTCCCACAAACCTCCCACCGACCTCACATCGACCTCCCATCGACTGCCAACTGACATCACTTCGACCTCCCATAACCTCCCACCAACCGACTACTGAAATCCTATTGACCTCTCACCGACATCCCCCAAATCTCCCACCGTGACCTGCCGTGACCTGCCTGTGAACTCACTACGACCTCACTTCGACCTCACATCGACCTCCTACCAACCTAAAATCGACCTCACATCGACCTCCAATCGACTTCCCACCGCCATCACTTCGACCTCACAACGACCTCCCACCGACCTCACATTGACCTCACATCGACCTCACATCGACCTCACATCGACCTCACATCAACCTCACATCGACCTCACATCGACCTCACACCGACCTCCCACCGACCTCTCATCGACTACCAATTGACCTCCCAACGACCTCCAATCGACCTCCCACAGACCTCATTTCAACCTCCCATCGACCTCACATTAACCTTAATTCGACCTCCAATCGACCTCCCACCGACCTCACATAAATCCCAATCGAACTCCCACCGACCTCACACAAACCTCCCACAAACCTCCCACCGACCTCACATCGACCTCCCATCGACTGCCAACTGACATCACTTCGACCTCCCATAACCTCCCACCAACCGACTACTGAAATCCTATTGACCTCTCACCGACATCCCCCAAATCTCCCACCGTGACCTGCAGTGACCTGCCTGTGAACTCACTACGACCTCACTTCGACCTCACATCGACCTCCTACCAACCTAAAATCGACCTCACATCGACATCCAATCGACTTCCCACCGCCATCACTTCGACCTCACAACGACCTCCCACCGACCTCACATTGACCTCACATCGACCTCACATCGACCTCACATCGACCTCACATCGACCTCACATCAACCTCACATCGACCTCACATCGATCTCACATCGACCACACATCGACCTCACATCGATCTCACACCGATGGGAGGTCGAGTGGTAGTCGATGAGAGGTCGGTGGGAGGACGGTGTTGGGTCGGTGTGAGTTCGATGTGAGGTCGATGTTAGGTCGGTGTGAGGTCGATGTGAGGCCGATGTGAGGTCGATTTGAGGTTGATGTGAAGTCGATGTAAGGTCGATGTGAGGTCGGTGGGAGGTCGTTGGGAGGTCGAAGTGATGTCGGTGGGAAGTCGATTGGAGGTCAAAGTGAGTTCGGTTTGAGGTCCGTGGGAGGTCGATGTGAGGTCGAAGTGAGTTCACCGGGAGGTCGGTGTGAGGTCAGTGGGAGGTCGATGGGAGTTTATGTGAGGTCTGTGGTGGGCAATTGGAGGTCGAAGGGAGTTCGATGGGAGGTCGATGTGAGGTCTGTGAAAGGTCGATAGGAGGTCGATGGCAGTTCGATGGGTGGTCGATGAGAGGTCGGTTGGTTGTCGGTGTGAGGTCGCTGTGAGGTCGATGTGAGGTCGATGTTAGATCGATGTGAGGTCGATGTGAGGTCGATGTGAGGTCGAATTGAGGTCGAAGTGAGGTCACAGGGAGGTATGTGAGGTCGGAATGAGGTCGGTTGGATTTCAGTGGGTGGTCGATGTCTATGTCCTGTCGGTAGGGGATCGAAGTGATGTCGGTGGGAAGTCGATGGGCGGTCGATGGGAGGTCGCTGGAAGGTCGGTGAGAGGTTGGGGGAGGTCGGTATGAGGTCGATAGGATTTCAGTAGTCGGTCGGTGGGAGTTCGAGGTCGAAGTGATGTCGGTGGGCAGTTGATGGGAGGTCGATGGGAGGTCGGTGGGAGGTTTGTGGGAGGTTGGTGTGAGGTCGGTGGGAGGTCGATTTGAGTTTATGTGAGGTCGGTTGGAGGTCGATTGGAGGTCGAAGGGAGGTTAATGTGAGGTCGATGGGAGGTCGATGGGAGGTCGATGGGAGGTCGATGTGAGGTCGGTGTGAGGTCAGTGTGAGGTCGATGTAAGGTCGATGTGAGGTCAATGTGAGGTCGATGTGAGGTCGATGTGAGGTGAATGTGTGGTCGATGTGAGGTCGATTTGAGGTTGAAGTGAGGTCGATGTGAGGTTAATATGAGGTCGGTGTGAGGTCGGTGGGAGGTCGTTGGGAGGTCGAAGTGATGTCAGTTTTAATTCGATTGAAGGTCGATGTGAGGTTGATTTGAGGTCGAATTGAGGTCGAAGTGATGTCGGTGGGATTTCGATTGAAGGTCGATGTGAGGTCGATTTGAGGTCGAAGTGAGGTCGAAGTGAGATCACAGGCAGGTCGGTGTGAGATCGGTGGGAGGTCGATTAGAGTTTATGTGAGGTCGGTGGAGCGCGATTGGAGGTCGAAGGGAGGTCGATGGGATGTTGATGTGAGGTCTGTGGGAGGTCGATTGGAGGTCGATGGGAGGTCGATTTGTGGTGGATGAGAGGTCGGTGGGTGGTATGTGTAGGGTCGGTGTGACGTCGATGTGCGGTCGATGTTAGGTCGATGTGAGGTCGATGTGAGGTCATTTTGAGGTCGATGAGAGGTCGGTGTGAGGTCGATGTGAGGTCAATTTGAGGTCGGTGGGAGGTCGTTGAGAGTTGAAGTGATGTCAGTTGGAAGTCGATTGGAGGTCGATGTTAGGTCGAATTAAGGTCGAAGTGAGGTCGAATTGAGGTCACAGGGAGGTTGATGTGAGGTCGGTTTGATGTCGGTTGGATTTCAGTGGGCGGTCGTTAGGAGGTCGATGGGATGTCTATGTCCTGTCAGTGGGAGATCGAAGAGATTCGGTGGGAATTCGATGGGCGGTCGATGGGAGGTCGCTGGGAGGTCGTTGGGAGGTCGCTGGGAGGTCGTTGGGAGGTTTGGGAAGGTCGGAATGAGGTTGATAGGATTTCAGTAGTCGGTCAGTGGGAGTTCGATTAGAGTTCGAAGTGATGTCGGTGGGCAGTCGATGGGAGGTCGATGGGAGGTCGGTGGGAGGTTTGTGGGAGGTCGGTGTGAGGTTTGTGGGATGTCGATTGGAGTTTATGTGAGGTCGATGGGAGTTCAATGTGAGGTCTGTGGGAGGTCGATTGGAGGTCGATGGGAGTTCGATTGGTAGTTGATGAGAGGTCGGTGGGAGGTCGGTGTAAGGTCGGTGTGAGGTCGATGTGTGGTTGATGTGAGGTCGATTTGAGGTCGAAGTGAGGTCGAAGTGAGATCACAGGCAGGTTGGTGGGAGGTCGATTAGAGTTTATGTGAGGTCGGTGGAGCGCGATTGGAGGTCGAAGGGAGGTCGATGGGATGTTGATGTGAGGTCTGTGGGAGGTCCATTGGAGGTCCATTGGAGGTCAATGGGAGGTCGATAGGTGGTGGATGAGAGGTCGGTGGGTGGTATGTGTAGGGTCGGTGTGACGTCGATGTGCGGTCGATGTTAGGTCGATGTGACGTCGATGTGAGGTCGTTTTTAGGTCGATGTGAGGTCAAGGTGAGGTTGATGTGAGGTCGATGTAAGGTCCATGTGAGGTGATGTGAGGTCAATTTGAGGTTGGTTGGAGGTCGTTGAGAGTTGAAGTGATGTCGGTTGGAAGTCGATTCGAGGTCGTTGTTAGGTCGAATTGAGGTCGAAGTGAGGTCGAAATGAGGTCACAGGGAGGTTGATGTGAGGTCGGTTTGAGGTCGGTTGGATTTCAGTGGGCGGTCGTTGGGAGGTCGATGGGATGTCTATGTCCTGTCAGTGGGAGATCAAAGAGAATCGGTGGGAAGTCGATGGGCGGTCGATGGGAGGTCGATGGGAGGTCGTTGGGAGGTTTGGGAAGGTCGGAATGAGGTCGATAGGATTTCAGTAGTCGGTCAGTGGGAGTTCGATGGGAGTTCGAAGTGATGTCGGTGGGCAGTCGATGGGAGGTCGATGGGAGGTCGGTGGGAGGTTTGTGGGAGGTAATGTGAGGTTTGTGGGATGTCGATTGGAGTTTATGTGAGGTCGATGGGAGTTCAATGTGAGGTCTGTGGGAGGTCGATTGGAGGTCGATGGGAGGTCGATTGGTAGTTGATGAGAGGTCGGTGGGAGGTCGGTGTAAGGTCGGTGTGAGGTCGATGTGTGGTTGATGTGAGGTCGATTTGAGGTCGAAGTGAGGTCGAAGTGAGATCACAGGCAGGTTGGTGGGAGGTCGATTAGAGTTTATGTGAGGTCGGTGGAGCGCGATTGGAGGTCGAAGGGAGGTCGATGGGATGTTGATGTGAGGTCTGTGGGAGGTCCATTGGAGGTCCATTGGAGGTCAATGGGAGGTCGATAGGTGGTGGATGAGAGGTCGGTGGGTGGTATGTGTAGGGTCGGTGTGACGTCGATGTGCGGTCGATGTTAGGTCGATGTGACGTCGATGTGAGGTCGTTTTTAGGTCGATGTGAGGTCAAGGTGAGGTTGATGTGAGGTCGATGTAAGGTCCATGTGAGGTGATGTGAGGTCAATTTGAGGTTGGTTGGAGGTCGTTGAGAGTTGAAGTGATGTCGGTTGGAAGTCGATTCGAGGTCGTTGTTAGGTCGAATTGAGGTCGAAGTGAGGTCGAAATGAGGTCACAGGGAGGTTGATGTGAGGTCGGTTTGAGGTCGGTTGGATTTCAGTGGGCGGTCGTTGGGAGGTCGATGGGATGTCTATGTCCTGTCAGTGGGAGATCAAAGAGAATCGGTGGGAAGTCGATGGGCGGTCGATGGGAGGTCGATGGGAGGTCGCTGGGAGGTCGTTGGGAGGTTTGGGAAGGTCGGAATGAGGTCGATAGGATTTCAGTAGTCGGTCAGTGGGAGTTCGATGGGAGTTCTAAGTGATGTCGGTGGGCAGTCGATGAGAGGTCGATGGGAGGTGGGTGGGAGGTGGGTGGGAGGTTTGTGGGAGGTAGGTGTGAGTTTTGTGGGATGTCGATTGAAGTTTATGTGAGGTCGGTGGGAGGTCGATTGGAGGTCGATGGGAGGTCGATTGGTAGTCGATGAGAGGTCGGTGGGAGGTCGGTGTAAGGTCGGTGCGAGGTTGTATTGAGGTCAGTGTGTGGTCAATGTGAGGTCGATGTGAGGTCGATATGAGTTTGAATTGAGGTCGATGTGAGGTCGATGTGAGATCGTTGGGAGGTCGTTTGGAGGTCGAAGAGATGTCGGTGGGAATGCGATTGGAGGTCGATGTGAGGTCAACTTGAGGTTGGTGGGAGGTCGACGTGAGGTCGAAGTGAGGTCGAAGTGAGGTCACAGGGATATCGGTGTGAGGTCGGTTGGTGTTCGATTGCAGTTTATGTGAGGTCGGTGGAGGGCGATTGGAGGTCGAAGGGAGGTCGATGTGAGGTCGATGTGAGGTCAATGTGAGTAAGGTGGGAGGTCATTGAGAGTTGAAGTGAGGTTTGTGGGAAGTCGATTGGAGGTCGATGTTAGGTCGAATTGAGGTCAAAGTGAGGTCGAAGAGAGGTCACACGGAAGGTTGATGTGAGGTCGTTTTCAGGTCGGTTGGATTTCAGTGGGCGGTCTTTGGGAGGTCGATGGGATGTCTATGTCCTATCAGTGGGCGATCGAAGAGATTCGGTGGGAAGTCGATGGGAGGTCGCTTTAAGGTTTGGGGAGGTCGGAATGAGGTCGATAGGATTTCAGTAGTCGGTCGGTGGGAGTTCGATGGGAGGTCGAAGTGATGTCGAAGTGAGGTCACAGGGGGTCGATGTGAGGTCGGTGGGAGGGTGGGGGAGGTCGGTATGAGGTCGATGGGATTTTAGTAGTCAGTCGGTTAAAGGTTGATGGAAGGTCGAAGTGATATCGGTGGGCAGTCGATGGGAGGTCGATGGGAGGACGATGGGAGGTCGGTGAACGGTTTGTTTGAGGTCGGTGGGAGGTTGGTGTGAGGTTGGTGGGCGTTCGATTGGAGGTCGATGGTCGGTTGATATGAGGTCGATGTGAGGTCGATGTGAGGTCGGTAGGAGGTCAGTGGGAGGTCCAAGTGATGTTGGAGGTCAGTTTGAAGTCGGTGAGAGGTCGATTGGAGTTTATGTGAGTTCGGTGGGAGGTCGATTAAATGTCGATGAGAGGTGTGTGGGAGGTCGGTGTGGGGTTTGTGTGAGTTCCATGTGAGGTCGATTTGAGGTCGATGTGAGGTCGATGTGAGTTTGATTTGATGTCGGTGTGAGGTCGATGTGAGGTCGATGTGATGTCGATTTGAGGTTGATGTGAGGTAGCTGTAAGGTCGATGTGAGGTCGTTGGGAGGTCGAAGTTATATCGGTGGGAAGTCGATTGGATGTCGAAGTGAGGTCAAAGTGATGTCATAGGGAGGTTGATGTGAGGTCGGAATAAGGTCTGTTGGATTTCATTTGGCGGTCGTTGGGAGGTCGATTGGATGTCTATGTCCTTTCGGTGGGAGGTCAAAGTGATGTCGATGGGAAGTCGATGGGCGGTCGATGGGAGGTCGCTGGGAGGTCAGTGGGAGGTTGGGGGAGGTCGGTTTGAGGTCGATAAGATTTCAGTAGTCGGTCGGTGGGAGTTCGATAAGAGGTCGAAGTGATTTCGGTGGGCAGTCGATGGGAGGTCTATGGGAGTTCGGTGGGAGGTTTGTGGGAGGTCAGTGTGACATCGGTGGGAGGTCGATTGGAGTTTATGTGAGGTCTGTGGGAGGTCGATTGGAGGTCGAAGGGAGGTTAATGTGAGGTCGATGGTAGGTTGATGTGAGGACGATGTGAGGTCGATGTGAGGTCAGTGTGAGGTCGATGTAAGGTCGATGTGAGATCGATTTGATGTTGAAGTGAGGTCGATGTGAGGTCGATGTGAGATCGGTGGGAGGTCGTTGGGAGGTCGAAGAGATGTCGATGGGAAGTTGATTGGAAGTCGATGTAAGGTCGATTTTAAGTCGGTGGGAGGCCGATGTGAGGTTGAAGTTAGGTAAAAGTGGGGTCACAGGGAGGTCGGTGTGAGGTCGGTCGGTGGTCGATTGGAGTTTTTGTGAGGTCGGTGGAATGCGATTGGAGGTCGAAGGGAGGTCGATGGGAGGTCGATGTGAGGTCTGTGGGAGGTCAATTGGAGGTCGATGGGAGGTCGATGGATTGTCGATGAGATGTCGATTTTAGGTCGATGTGAGGTCGGTGTGAGGTCGATGTGAGGTCGATGTGAGGTCGATGTGAGATCGATGTGAGGTCAATGTGAGGTCGGTGAAAGCTCGTTGAGAGTTTGAAGTGATGTCGGTGGGAAGTCGATTGGAGGTGGATGTTAGGTCGAATTGAGGTCGAAGTGATGTCGAAGTGAGGTCACAGGGGGTCGATGTGAGGTCGGTGGGAGGTCGGGGGAGGTCGTTATGAGGTCGATGGGATTTTAGTAGTCAGTCGGTTAAAGGTTGATGGGAGGTGTAAGTGATGTCGGTGGGCAGTCGATGGGAGGTCGATGGGAGGACGATGTGAGGTCGGTGAAAAGTTTGTTTGAGGTCGGTGGGAGGTTGGTGTGAGGTTGGTGGGCGTTCGATTGGAGGTCGATGGGTGGTTGATATGAGGTCAATGTGAGGTCGATGTGAGGTCGATGTGAGGTCGGTAGGAGGTCAGTGGGAGGTCCAAAAGATGTTGGTGGGAAGTCGATGGGAGGTCGATGGGAGGTCGGTGGGATGTCATTGAGAGGTTGGTGGAAAGTCGGTTTGAGGTCGGTGGGAGGTCGATTGGAGTTTATGTGAGTTCGGTGGGAGGTCGATTGGATGTCGATGGGAGGTCGATTGGAGGTCGATGAGAAGTCGGTGGGAGGTCGGTGTGGGGTCGGTGTGAGTTCCATGTGAGGTCGATGTAAGGTCTATGTGAGGTCGGTGTCAGGTCGAAGTGAGGTCGATGTGAGGTCGATTTGAGGTTGATGTGAGGTAGCTGTAATGTCGATGTGAGGTCGTTGGGAGGTCGTTGGAAGGTCGAAGTGATGTCGGTGGGAAGTCGATTGGAGGTCGATGTGAGGTCAATTTTAGGTCGGTGGGAGGTCGATGTGAGGTCGAAGTGAGGTCGAAGTGAGTTCACAGGGAGGTTGGTGTGAGGTCGGTGGGAGGTCGATGGGAGTTTATGTAAGGTCGGTGGAGGGCGATTGGAGGTCGAATTGAGGTCGAAGTGAGGTCGAAGTGAGGTCACAGGGAGGTTGATGTGAGGTCGGAATAAGGTCGGTTGGATTTCTGTGGGCGGTCGTTGGGAGGTCGATGCGATGTCTATGTCCTTTCGGTGGGAGGTCGAAGGGATGTCGGTGGGCAGTCGATGGGAGGTCGATTGGAGTTCGGTGGGAGGTTTGTGGGAGGTTTGTGGGAGGTCAGTGTGAGATTCGTGGGAGGTCGATTGGAGTTTATGTGAGGTCGGTGGGAGGTCGATTGGAGGTCGAAGGGAGGTTAATGTGAGGTCAATGGGAGGTTGATGTGAGGTCATTGGGAGGTCGATTGGAGGTCGCTGGGAGGTCGATTGGTAGTCGATGAGAGGTCGGTGGGAGGTCTGTGTGATGTCGGTGTGAGGTTGATGTGTGGTCGATGTGAGATCGATGTGAGGTCGATGTGAGGTCGATGTGAGGTTGATGTTAGGTCAATGTGAGTTCGATGTGAGGTTTATGTGAGGTCGATGTGAGGGTGATTTGAGGTTGAAGTGAGGTCGATGTGAGGTCGATGTGAGATCGGTGGGAGGTCGTTGGGAGGTCGATGTGACGTCGAAGTTAGGTCGAAGTGAGGTCACAGGGAGGTCGGTCTGAGGTCGAAGGTTGTTCGATTGGAGTTTATGTGAGGTCGTCGGAGGGCTATTGGAGGTCGAAGGGAGGTCGATGGGAGGTCGATGTGAGGTCTGTGGGAGGTCGATGGGAGGTCGATGGGTGGTCGATGAGATTTCGGTGGGTGGTCGGTGTGAGGTCCAAGTGATGTTGGTGGGGTCGATGGGAGATCGATGGGAGTTCTATAAGAGAACAATGTTAGGTCGATGTGAGGTCAATGTGAGGTCGAATTGAGGTCGAAGTGAGGTCACAGGGAGGTTGATGTGGGGTCGTAATAAGGTCGGTTGGATTTCAGTGGGCGGTCGTTGGGAGGTCGATGGGAGATCTATGTCCTGTTGGTGGGAGGTCGAAGTGATGTCGGTGGGAAGTCGATGGGGGGTCGATGGGATGTCGGTGGGAGGTCGGTGAGAGGTCCAAGTGATGTTGGTGGGGTCGATGGGATATCGATGGGAGTTCTATGTGAGGTCAATGTTAGGTTGATGTGAGGTCGATGTGAGATCGAATTGAGGTCGAAGTGAGGTCACAGGGAGGTTGATGTGGGGTCGGAATAAGGTCGGTTTGATTTAAGTGGGCGGTCGTTGGGAGGTCGATCTGATGTATATGTCCTTTCTGTGGGATGTCGAAGTGATGTCGGTGGGAAGTCGATGCGCGGTCGATGGGAGTTAGCTGGGAGGTCAGTGGGAGGTTGGGGGAGGTTGGTATGAGGTCGATAGGATTTCAGTAGTCGGTCTGTGGGAGTTCGATGGGAGGTCGAAGTGGTGTCGGTTGGCAGTCGATGGGAGGTCTATGGGAGTTCGGTGGGAGGTTTGTGGGAGGTCAGTGTGAGATCGGTGGGAGGTCGATTGGAGTTTATGTGAGGTTGGTGGGAGGTCGATTGGAGGTCGAAGGGAGGTTAATGTTAGGTCGGTGTGAGGTCGATGTGAGGTCCATGTGAGGACGATGTGAGGTCGATGTGAGGTCGATGTGAGGTCGATTTGAAGTTGAAGTGAGGTCGATGTGAGATCGATGTGAGATCGGTGGGAGGTCGTTGGAATGTCGAAGAGATGTCTGTGGGAAGTCGATTGGAGGTCCTCACACGGACCTCACACTGACCAAACATCAACCTCACATCGACCTCACATCGACCTCACACCGACCTCACACCAACCTCCCACCGACCTCTCATCGACTACCAATTGACCTCCCATCGACCTCCAATCGACCTCCCACAGACCTCACATCAACCTCCCATCGACCTCACATTAACCTCCCTTCGACATCCAATCGACCTCCCACCGACCTCACATAAACTCCAATCGACCTCCGACCGATCTCACACTGACCTCCCACAAACCCCCCACCGAACTCTCATCGACCTCACATCGACCTCACATCGACCTAGCATCGATTTCACATTGAACTTCCTTCGACCTCCAATCGCCCTCCACCGACCTCACATAAACTCCCATCGACCTTCCACCGACCTCACACCGACCTCCCTGTGAACTCACTTCGACCTCACTTCGACCTCATATCGACCTCCAATCGATTTCCCACCGACATCACTTCGACCTCCCAACGACCTCCCAACGACCTCACATCGACCATACAGCTACCTCACATCAACCACAAATCGACATCACATCGACCTCAAATCGACCTCACACCGACCTCACATCGACCTCACATCGACCTCACATCGACCTCACATGGAACTCACACCGACCCGCCACTGACCTCCCACCGACCTCTCATCGACTACCAATCGACCTCCCATCGACATCCAATCGACCTCCCACTGAACTCACATAAACTCCAATCGACCTCCCACCGACCTCAAACCGACCTTCCACCAACCTCTCAATGACATCCCACCGACCTCCCTTCGATCTCCCATCGACTTCCCACCAACATCACTTGGACCTCCCACTGACCTCCTACCGACCTCACATCGACCTCACATCGACCTCATATAGAACACCCATCGACCACAAATTGACCTCCCACCGTCCTCACATCGACTCCAATTGACCTCCCACCGAGCTCTTACTGACCTTCCATCAATCTCACATCGACCTCCCTTTGCCCTCAAATTGACCTTCCACCGACCTCATATAAACTCCAATCAACCTCCCATTGACCTCCCATCGACTTCCAACCGACATCACTTGGACCTCCCACTGACCTCCCACCGACCTCACAACGACCTCACATCGACCTCACATCGACCTCACATTGACCTAATATTGATCTCACATCGAACTTCCACCAACCTCCCACCGACCTCCAACCGAACTCACATCGACCTCACAACGAACTCACATCGACCTCAAATCGACCTTCCATCGACCTCTCATCGACTTACCACCAACATCACTTTGACCTCCCATCGACCGACCATCGACCTCCCAGTGACCTCACTTTGACCTCACATCGACCTCCCACCGATCTCAAATCGACATCAAATCAAAATACCATCGAATTTCAACCGACCTCACATCCACTTTACATCGACCTCTAACCAATCTCCCATAGATCTCCCAAGGACTTCACGTCGACCTCACATCGACCTCACACCGACCTCACACTGATCTCCAACTGACCTCAAACAGACCTCCAAGCGACCTCCAATCGACCTCCCACCGAACTCACATCGACTCCAATCGAACGCCCACCAACCTCACACCAACCTCCCACCGACCTCTAACAAACATCCCACCGACATCCCACCGACCTCACATCGAACTCCCATCGACCTCACATCAACCTCCCTTCGACCTCCAATCGACCTCCCAACGAAGTCACATAATTTTCAATCGACCTCCCACCAACCTCTCACCGTCCTCCAATCGACTTCCCACCGACCTAACATCGAACTCCAATCGAACTCCCACCGACCTAAAATAAACTTCCAGCGACCTCCCATCAACCTCTCACCGACCTCCAAACGACCTCCCACCGGACTAACATCGACCTCACTTCGACCTCAAAACAACCTCCCACTGACTACATATAAATTCAAATCGATCTCCCACCGACCTCCCATCGACCTTCCACAGACCAACCAACGACCTCCCACGGACATCACGTCGACCTCACTGCAACCTCAAACAGATCTCCTACCTACCTCACACTGACCTCACATCGACCTCCCACCGACCTCACATCACCCTCCCATCGACCTCCCCATCGACCTCCCCATCGACCTCCCATCGACCTCCCACCGACTTCACATTGACTCCAATCGACCTCCCACCGACTCCCACCGACCTCCAACCAAACTCCCACTGACCTTCAACCGACCTCTCATCGACCTCTCATCGACTTACCACCGACATCACTTCGACCTCCCACAGACCGACAATCGACCTCCCATCGACCTCCTAGCGACCTCACTTTGACCTCACATCGACCTTCCACCGATCTCACATCGACTTCACATTGAAGTACCATCGGGTTAGCGTTAGGGGTTAGGGGTTAGGGTTAGGGTAAGGGTTAGGGTTAGGGGTTAGGGTTTAGGGTTAGGGTTAGGGGTTAAAGTTAGGGTTAGGGTTAGGGTTAGCATTAGGGATAGGGTTAGGGTTAGGGTTAGGGGTTAGGGTTAGGGTTAGGATTTAGGGTTAGGGTTGGGGTTAGGGGTAAGGGTTAGGTTAGGGTTAGGGTTAGTGGTTAGGTTTAGGGTTAGGGTTAGGGGTTGGGGTTGGGGTTGGGGTTAGGGTTAGGGAAATGGTTAGGGTTAGGGGTTAGGGTTAGGGAAATGGTTAGGGTTAGGGGTAGGGTGAGTGGTTAGGTTTGGGGTTAGGGTTGGGGGTTGGGGTTGGGGTTGGGGTTGGGGTTAGGGATAGGGTTAGGGTTAGGGGTTGGGGTTAGGGAAATGGTTAGGGTTAGGGGTTAGGGTTAGGGTTAGGGGTTAGGGTTAGGGTTAGGGTTAAGGTTAGGGTTAGGGTTAGAGTTAGGGTTAGGGTTAGGGTTAGGGTTATGGTTAGGGTTAGTTTAGGGTTAGGATTAGGGTTAGAGTTTGGGTTAGGATGGTAGGATTTTAGGATGATAGGATGGTAGGATGTAGTATTGATGGTAGGATGGTAGGATGGATGGTAGGATGGATGGTAGGATGGTATGATGTGGGATGGTAGACGATAAGATGCTAGGATGGTAGGATGGATGTATGGTAGGATTGTAGGGTGGTAGGATGAATGGTAGGATTGTAGGTTATGGTTAGGGTTAGGTTAGGGTTAGGTTAGGATTAGGATGGTAGGATTTTAGGATAGTAGAATGGTATCATGGTATGATGGTAGGTTGGTAGAATGTTATGTTGGATTGATGGTAGGATGGTTGGTTGGTAGGATGGTAGGATGTAGGATGATAGGTAATGGTTAGGGTTAGGGTTATGATGGTAGGATGTTAGGATGGTAGGTTGTAGTATGGATGGTAGGATGGTAGAAGGGATGGTAGGATGGTAGGTTATGGTTAGGGTTAGGGTGGATGGATGGTAGGATGGATGGTAGGATGGATGGTAGGATGGATGGTAGGATGGATGGTAGGATGGATGGTAGGATGGATGGATGGTAGTATGGTAGGATGGTAGAATGGATGGTAGGATGGTAGGTTATGGCTAGGGTAAGGGTTAGAGTTATGGTTAGGGTTAGGTTAGGGTTAGGGTTAGTGTTAGGATGGTAGGATTTTAGGATGGTAGGATGGTAGGTGGTAGGATTGTAGGATGGATTGGTGGTAGGATGTAGGATGGTAGGTTATGGTTAGGGTTAGGGTTATGGTTAGGATTAGGGTTAGGATGGTAGAATGGTAGGATTTTAGGATAGTAAGATTTTAGGATAATAGTATAGCAGGATGGTAGGATGTTAGGATGGTAGTATGGTAGGATGGTATAATGGTAGGTTGGTAGGATGGTTGGATGGTAGGATGGTTGGATGATAGGATTTTTGTATGGTGGGATGGTAGGATGGTAGGATGGAAGGATGGTAGGATGGAAGGATGGTAGGATGGATGAATGGTAGGATGGTAGGATGGATGGTAGGATGGTAGGATGGATGGTAAGATGGTAGGTTATGGTTAGGATTAGGGTTAGGATTGTAGGATGGTAGGATGTTAGGATGGTAGGATGTTAGGATGGTAGGATGTTAGGATGGTAGGATGGTAGGATGGTAGGATGGTAGGATGGATGGTAGGATTGATGGATGGTAAGATGCTAGGATTGATGGTAGGATGGTAGGATGGTAGGTTATGGTTAGGGTTAGGGTTATGTTTAGGGTTATGGTTAGGGTTAGTTTAGGGTTAGGGTTAGGGTTAGAGTTAAAGTTAGGGTTAGGATGGTAGGATGGTAGGATGTAGTATTGATGGTAGGATGGTAAGATGTAGTATTAATGGTAGGATGGATGGTAGGATGGTAGACGATCGGATAGTAGGATGGTAGGATTGTAGGATGGTAGGATGATTAGGATGGTAGGATGGTAGCATGGTAGGATAGATGGATGGTAGGATGGTAGGATGGTAGGTTGGTAGGATGTAAAGATGGTAGGATGGTAGGTTGGAAGGATGGTAGGATGGGTGGTAGGATGGTAGGATGGGTTGTAGGATGGTAGGTTTTGGTTAGGGTTAGGGTTAGGGTTATGGTTAGGTTTAGGATGGTAGGATGTTAGGATGTTAGGATGGTAGGATGTAGTATAGATGGTAGAACGGTAGGATGGTAGGATGGTAGGTTATGGTTAGGGTTAGGGTTTTGGTTAGGGTTAGGTTAGGGTTAGGGTTAGGGTTATGGTTAGGGTTATGGTTAGGGTTAGGGTTAGGATGGTAGGATGGATGTTAGGATGGTAGGATATTGGGATGTTAGGATGTTAGGATGTTAGGATGGTAGGATGTGGTATTGTAGGATGGTAGGATGGTAGGATTTAGTGTGGATGATAGGACGGTAGGATGGTAGGATGGTAGGCTGGTAGGATGGTAGGATGGTAGGATGGATGGATGGTAGGATGTTAGGATGGTACGATGGTAGAATGGTAGGATGAATGGAGGGATGTTAGTTTGGTAGGATGGTAGGCTAGAGTTAGGGTTAGGGTTATGGTTAGGGCTAGTTTAGGGTTAGGGTTAGAGTTAGGATTAGGATGGTAGGATGTTAAGGATGGTAGGATGGTAGGATGTAGTATTGATGGTAGGGTGGTAGGATTGTGGGATGGTAGGATTGTAGGATTTAGTGTGGATGGTATGACGGTAGGATGGTAGGATGTAGGATGGTAGGATTGTAGAATGGTAGGTTGGTAGGATGGTAGGATTGTATGATGATAAGGATGGTAGTATGGTAGTGTGAATGGATGGTTGGTTGTAGGATGGTAGGATGTTAGGAAGCATGGTAGAATGCATGGTAGAATGCTAGGATGGTTGGATGGTATGATGGTAGGATGGTAGGATGGATGGTAGGATGGTAGGATGGTAGGGTGGCAGTCTGGTAGGATGGTAGGTTAGGGTTAGGGTTATGGTTAGGGTTATGGTTAGGGTTAGTTTAGGGTTAGGGTTAGGGTTAGTATGGTAGGATGTTAAGGATGGTAGGATGGTAGGATGTAGTATTGATGGTCGGATGGTAGGATGGATGGTAGACGATAGGATGGTAGGATGTAGTATGGATGGTAGGATGGTAGGATGAAGATGAATGGTAGGATGGTAGGATGATAGGATGGTAGGATATTAGGATGGTAGGATGGTAGGATTATAAGGATGGTAGGATGGTAGGATGGTATGATAATATGCTGGTAGAATGGTAAGATGGTAGGATGGTAGGATGGCAGGATGGTAGGATGGTAGGATGGTAGGTTGGTAGGATGGTAGGTAGGTAGGATGGTGGTTATGGTTAGGGTTAGGGTTATGGTTAGGTTTAGGATGGCAGGATTTTAGGATGTTAGGATGGTAGGACGGTAGGATGTAGTATGGATGGTAGGACGGTAGGATGATAGATGGATGGATAGATGGATGGATAGATGGATGGATAGATGGATGGATAGATGGATGGATAGATGGATGGATAGATGGATGGATAGATGGATGGATAGATGGATGGATAGATGGATGGATAGATGGATGGATAGATGGATGGATAGATGGATGGATAGATGGATGGATAGATGGATGGATAGATGGATGGATAGATGGATGGATAGATGGAAGGATAGATGGATGGATAGATGGATGGATAGATGGATGGATAGATGGATTGATAGATGGATGGATGGATAGATGGATGGATGGTAGATAGATGGATGGTTAGATGGATGGAAGGATAGATGGATGTATGGTTCAATGGATGAATGGATAGACGAATGAATGGACTGATGGATGGATAGATGGATGGATGGATAGATTAATTGATGGATCGATGGATGAATGGATAAATGGATGGATGGATAGATAGATGGATGTATGTTTAGATGGATAGATGGATAGATGGCTTGATAGATGGATGGATAGATGGATGATGGATGAATGAATAGATATATGGATGGATGGATGGATAGATGGATGGATAGATGGATGGATAGATGGATGCATGGATAGATGGATGGATAGATGGATGTATAGATGGATGGATAGATGGATGGATAGATGGATGGATAGATGGTTGGATAGATGGATTGATAGATGGATGGATAGATGGATAGATAGATGGATGGATAGATGGATGGATAGATGGATTAATAGATGAATGGTTAGATAAATGGATGGATAGATGGATGGATGGATAGATGGATGGACGGATAGATGGATATATGGATAGTTGGATGGATGGATTGATAGATAGATGGATGGATGGAAAAGATGGATGGATGAATTGATGGATGGGTGGGTGGATCAATGGATGGAAGGATCGATGGATGGATGGATCGATGGATGGATGGATGGATAGTTGGATGGATGGATCAATGGATAGATGTATAGATGGATGGATGGATTGATGGATAGATAAATGGATGGATAGATGGATGGATGAATAGATAGATTGACTGTTGGATCGGGCGATTGATGGACAGATGGATTGATGGATAGATGGATGGATGGAAGGATATATGGATAGATGGATCGATGGAGGGATGGATAGTTGGATGGAGGGATGGATGGATGGATGGATAGATGGCTTGAACGTTAGATGCATGTATGGATAAATGGATGGATATATGGATGGATTGATGAATGGATGCATCGATGATAGGGTGGATAGATGGATATATGGATTGGTGGATAGATGGATTGGTGGATAGATGGATGGATGGACGGATGGATTGATGGACTGATAAATCGATAGATGGATGGATAGATATAATGATAGATGAATAGATGGATGGAAGGATAGATGCATGGATAGATAGATGGATGGATGGATAGATAGAGTTATGGATGGATAGATGGATGGATAGATGGATGGATGGATTGATGGATGGATGGATAGATTGGTGGATGGATGATGAATGGAAGGATAAATGGATGGATGGATAGATGGATGGATGGATAGATGGATGGATAGATGGATGGATAGATGGATGGATTGATTGATTGATGGATCGATAGATGGAAGGATGGATAGACGAATGGATGGATTGACGGATGGATGGATCGACGAATGAATGGATCGACGGATGGATGGATAGATGGATGGATGGATCGATGGACGGATTGATTGATGGAGGGATGGATGGACGAATCGATAAATGGATGGATGGATGGATAGATGGATAGATGGATAGATGGATTGATGGATTGATGGATGGATGGATAGACGGATGGTTGGATAGACGGATGGATGGATCGATGGATGGAAGGATAGATTTATGGATGGAGGGATGGATTTGATAGATGGCTGAATGGATCGATGGATGGATGGATGGATGGATAGATGGATGGATGGATAGATGCATGGATGGATAGATGGATAAATGGATGAATGGATGGATTGATAGATGAATGGATGAAGAGATGGATGGATGTATAGATGGATAGATGGATAGATGGATAGATTAATGGATTAATCTATGGATGGATGAATAGATGGAAGGATAAATAGATGAATGGATGGAAAGATAGATGGATGGATCGATAGATGGATGTATAGGTGGATGGTTGGATGGATAGATGGATGGATAGATGCATGTATGGATAAATAGATTAATTGATGGATGGATGGATAGATGAATGGATAGATGGATGAAAAGATGGATGGTTGGATCGATGGATGGATGGATGGATAGATGGATAGAAGGATGGATGGATGGATGGATAGATGGATGAATAGATAGATAGATAGATGGAAGCATAGATGCATGGATGGATAAATGGATGGATAGATGGATGGATAGATAGATGGATAGATGGATTGATGGATATACGGATGGATGGATAGATAGATGGATGGATGGATAGATGAATGGATGGATGGATGAATGGATAGATAGATGGGTGGATAGATGGATGGTAGGATAGATGGCAGGATTGATAGATGTCTGGATGGAAAGATGGATGGATGAATAGATGGATGAATGCATAGATGGATACATGGATTGACCGATGGATGGATAAAATGATGGGTATATGGATGTATGGATAGATGGATGGATTGATGGTAGATGGATAGATCGATGATGGATAGATGGATGGATGGATAGATGGATGGATAGATGGATGGATAGATGGATGGATAGATGGATTGATAGATTGATAGATGGATGGATAGATGGATGGATAGATGGATGGATAGATGGATGGATAGATGGATGGATAGATGGATAGATGGATGGATGGATCGATGGATGGGTGTATCGATAGATGGATTGATCGATGGATAGATGGATTAATGGATGGATGGATTGATAGATGGATAGATGGATGGATAGATGGATGGATGGATAGTTGGATGGATGGAACGATGGATGTATGGATGGATAAATTGATGGTTTGATAGGTGAATGGATGGATAGATGGATGGATGGATAGACGAATGGATGGATTGACGGATGGATGGATCGACGGATGGATGGATAGATGGATGGATGGATCGATAGATAGATGGATAGATCAATAGATGGAAGGATGGATAGATGTATGGATGGATAATTAGAAGGATAGATGGATAGATGGATAGTTGGATTGATGGATAGATGGATAGATAGATGGATGGACGGATGGATGGATGGACGGATGGATGGTTGGATGGATGAATAGATGGATGGATCGAGGAAAAATGGATATTTGAAAAGATGGATGGAAGGATAGATGCATGGATGGATTGATGGATGGATAGATTAATGGATGGATGGATATATGGATGGATAGATGGATGGATAGATGGATAGATAGATGGATGGATAGATAAATGGATGGATAGAAGTGATGGATGGATAGATCAATTGACTGATGGATGGGTGGATTGATGGATAGATGGATGGATTGATAGATGGCTGAATGGATACATGGATGGATGGATAGATGGATAGATGACTGGATGGATGAATATATGGATAGATGGATGGATGGATAAATGGATGGATAGTTGGATGGATGGATGGATAGATTGATGGATGGATGGATTGATGGCTGGAAGGTTATATGCATGTATAAATAAATTGATGGATAGATGGGTGGATGGACGGATGGATGAATGGAACGATCGATCGATGGGTGGATGGATATATGAATGGATGGATGGATGAATGGATAGATAGATGGGTGGATAGATGGATGGTAGAATAGATGGATGGATGCATAGATAGATAGATGGATGGACCGATGGATGGATAAAATGATGGGTATATGGATGTATGGATAGATGAATGGATTGATGGTAGATGGATAGATCGATGATGGATAGATGGATGGATGGATAGATGGATGGATAGATGGATGGATAGATGGATGGATAGATGGATGGATAGATGGATTGATAGATTGATAGATGGATGGATAGATGGATGGATAGATGGATGGATAGATGGATGGATAGATGGATGGATAGATGGATAGATGGATGGATGGATCGATGGATGGGTGTATCGATAGATGGATTGATCGATGGATAGATGGATTAATGGATGGATGGATTGATAGATGGATGGATGGATAGATGGATGGATAGAAAGTTGGATGGATGTATAGATATATGGATGGAAGGATGGTTGAATCGATGGGAGTTTGAATGGGTGGATGGATAAATGGATGGATGGGTGGAGCGATAGATGGATGGATCGATGGGTGGATGGATAGACGGAATGATGGATAAACGGATGCATGGATTAACCAATGGATGGATCAACGAATAGATGGATAGATGGATGGATGGATAGATGGATGGATGGATCGATGGATCGATTGATGGATGGATCGATCAATGAATGGATAGATAGATGGATGGCGAAATGAATGGATAGATGGATGGATGGATAGTTCGATTAAAGGATGGATCGATGGATGGATGGATGGATCAAGGGATGGATGGATCGATGAACGGATGGTTCGTAGATGGATGGATCGATGGATGAATGGATCGATGGATATCTTTTCATTAATCCATCCATCTATCCATCCATCTATCTATCCATACATTCATCTTTCCATCCATACATCTATCCATCCATCCATCTATCCATCCATCCATCGATCCATCAATTCATCCATCTGTCCATCCATCTATCGATCCATTCATCCATCCATCCATCGATCCATCCATCCCTAGATCTCCTCATCTATCGATCCATCGATCCAACTATACATTCATCCATCGATCCATCCATCATTGATCTGTCCATCCATCCATCTATTCATCCATCCATCTATTCATTACTCCATCAAATCCATCCATCCATCCATCCATCCATCTATCAATCCATCCATCTATCCATCCATCCATCTATCCATACATTCATCTATCCATCCATCCATCTATTTTTCCATCCATCTATCCATCCATCCATCGATCCATCCATCGTTCGATTATCCATCCATGTATCCATCCTTCCACCTATCCAACTAACCATCTATACAAGCATCTACCTATCCAACCATCCATTTATCCATCCATCCATCTATCTATCCATCCATCCATCTATCCATCCATCCACCCATCTATCAATCCATCCATCCATTAATCCATATATCCATCGATCAATCCATCCATCGATACACCCATCCATTGATCCATCAATCTATCGATCCATCCATCCATCTATTCATCCATGCATAGATCCATCCTTCAATCGACCCATCCATCCATCGATCAATGCATCCATCAAGCCATCCATCCATCTATCTATCCATCCATCTATCTATCCATCCATCTATCCATCCAATTCATCGATACATCCATCAATCGATCCATCCATCCATCGATCCATCCATCCATCTATCCATCCATACATCTATCCATACATTCCTCGATCAATCCATCCGTAAACCAATCTATTCGTCAATCCATCCATCTGTCTATCCATCCACCCATCTATCCATACATCCATCTATCCATCCATCCATCTATCCATCCATCCATCTATCCATACATCCATCTATTCATCCATTTATCCATCGATCCATCCATCAATCGATCCATCCATCAATCGATCCATCCATCCATTGATCATTCCATGAATATATCAATCAATCCATTCTATCCATCCATCCATCCATCTACCCATCCATCCATCTCTCCATCAATCCATCTATCCATCCATCCATCCATCAATTTATTCTTCCATCCATCTATCCCTCCATCCATTTATCCATCCATCTATATTAATCTATCCATCAAATCCATCCATTCATCAATCTATCGATCCATCTATCCATCCATTAATCGATCCATCCATCCATCTATCAATCCATCCACCTATCCATCCATTTGTCGATCAATCCATCCGTTAATCTATCCATCCGTCAATCCATCCATCCCTCTATCCATCCAACCATCTATCCATTCACCCATCTATCCATCCATCCGTCTTTCCATCCAACCATCCATCCATCTATCCATCCATCCAGCTACCCATACATTTATCCATCCGTCTATCAATCCATCTGTCCATCAATCTATCTATCCATCCATCCATCTATCCATCCATCCATCTATCCATCCATCAATCTATCCATCTATACTTCCATCCATCTATCCATCCATCCATCTATCTATCCATCCATCTATCCATCGTTCCGTCGATCCATCCATCGGTCAATACATCCATCTGTCTATCCATCAATCCATCTATCCATCAACACATCCATCCATCCATCCATATAACTATCCATCCATCTATCCATCCATCCATCAATCCTTTAGTCCATCCACCCATCTATCCAACCATCCATCTGTCAATCCATCCATTTATCCATCCATCTATCCATCCATCCATCTGTAAATCCATCCATCTATCCATCCATCTAACTATCCATCTGTCGATCTATCCATCGGTCAATCCATCCATCCATCTATCCATCCGTCCATCTATCCATCCATCCATCCATTCATTAATCAATCCAATCCATCCATCCATCCATCTATAAATCCATCCATCTATCCATACATCCATCTATCCATACATTCATCTATCCATCCATACATCGATCCATCCATCGATCCGTCCATCCATCCATCTATCCATCCATCTATCGATCCATTCATCCATCCATCCATCGATCCATCCATCCCTTGATCTCCTCATCTATCGATCCATCGATCCATCTATCCATCCATCCATCGATCCATCCGTCATTGATCTGTCCATCCATCCATCTATTCATCAATCCATCGATCTATCATTCCATCTATCCATCTATCCATCCGTCCATCTATCCAACGATCCATCCATTCATTAATCCATCAAATCCATCCATCTATCCATGCATCCATCTATCCAAACATTCATCTATCCATCCATCCATCTATCCTTCCATCCATCTATCCATCCATCCATCGATCCATTCATCGTTTGATTATCCATCCATCTATCCATCCTTTCACCTATCCAACCATCCATCTATACATGCATCTACCTATCCAACCATCCATCTATCCATCCATCCTTCTTTCTATCCATCGATCCATTTATCCATCCATCCACCCATTCAACTATATATCGATCCATCCATCCATCGATCCACCCATCCATCGATCCATCCATCCATTGATCCATCCATCCATCTATCCATCTATCCATCCATCCATCGATCCATCAATTCATCCATCTGTCCATCCATCTATCGATCCATTCATCCATCCATCCATCGATCCATCCATCCCTAGATCTCCTCATCTATCGATCCATCGATCCAACTATCCATCCATCCATCGATCCATCAATCATTGATCTGTCCAACCATCCATCTATTCATCAATCCATCGATCAATCCATCCATCTATTCATCTATCCATCCGTCCACCTATCCATCAATCCATCTATTCATTACTCCATCAAATCCATCCATCCATCCAACTATCAATCCATCCATCTATCCATCCATCCATCTATCCATACATTCATCTATCCATCCATCCATCTATTCTTCCATCAATCTATCCATCCATCCATCGATCCATTTATCTTTCGATTATCAATCCATCTATCCATCCTTCCACCTATCCAACTAACCATCTATACAAGTATCTACCTATCCAACCATCCATCTATCCATCCATCCATCTATCTATCCATCCATCTATCCATCCAGCCATCTAATCATCCATCCATCTATCCATCCATCCATCCAACTGTCAATCCATCCATCTATCAATCCATCTATCCATCCATCCATCGATCCATCTATCGGTCAATCCATCCATCCGTCAATCCATCCATCCCACTATCCATCCATCTATCTATCCAGCCATCTATCCATCCCTCCATCTATCTATCCATCCACCTTTCCATCCATCCATCAATCAATTAGTCCATCCATCCATCTACTCATCCATCCATCTATCAATCCATACATCTATTCATAAATCTATCCACCCATCTATCCAACCATCCATCTTTCAATATATCCATTTATCCATCCATCTATCCATCCATCCATCTTCCAATCCATCCATCTATCCATCCATCTATCCATCCATCTGTCGATCTATCAATCGGTCAATCCATCCATCCATCTATCCATCCGTCCATCTATCCATCCATTCATTAATCCATCCATCGATCCATCTATCCATCCATCCATCAATCCATCCATCCATCTATCCATCCATTCATCGATCCGTCAATCCAGCCATCCGTCGATCCATTCATTAGTCGATCAATCCCTCCATCTATCTATCCATCCATTCATCCATCGATCTATCCAACCATCTATCCATCCATCCATGTATCCATCCATCAATCGATCCATCCGTCAATCCATCCATCCGTCCATCCATCCATCCATCTATCCATCTATCCATCAATCTATCTATCCATCCATCTATCCATCCATTGATCCATCCGTCCATCCATCTATCCATCTATCCATCCATCCATCTATTTATCTAAAAATCTATAAATCTATCCAACCATCCATCTATCCATCCATCCATCCATCCTTCCATCCATCCATCCATCCATCTATCCATCAATGCATCTATTTATCTAAACATCTATAAATCTATCCATCCATCCATCTATCCATCAATCCATCTATCCATCCATCCTTCCATCCATCCATCCATCCATCTATCCATCCATCCATCTATTTATCTAAACATCTATAAAACTATCCATCCATCCATCTATCCATCCATCCATCCATCTATCTATCCATCCATCTATTCATCGATCCATCGATCCATCCATCCATCGATCCATGCATTCATTTATCAAACCATCCATCTATGCATCCATCCATCCACCCATCCAACCATTCATCGATCCACCCATCCATCGATCCATCCAATTATCCATCGATCCATCAATCCATCTATCCAACAATCGAGCCATCAAACAATCGAGCCATTCTTCATTCGAGTAATTTATCAATCGAACCATCCATCCATCGATCCATACATTCATCGAGCTATCCATCCATTGATTCATCCAAACATCGATCCATCCATCTATCAATTCATCCATCCATCCATCTATCCATCCATCAATCTATCCATCCTTCAATCGATTCATCAAATTATCGATCCATCTATCCATCCATTCATCCATTTATCTATCCATCCATCCATTAATCCATCTATCCATTCATCTATCCATCCATCTATCCATCCAACTATCCATCCATATATCCATCCATCTATCCATCCATCCATCCATATATCCATCCATCCATCTATCTATCAATTCATATATCCATCCATCCATCCATCTATCCATCCATTTATCCATACATGCATCTATCCTTCCAGCCATCTATCCATCCATCCAACTCTCTATCCATCCATCCATCCATCGATCCATCTATCCATCTATCCATCCATCCATCCATCTATCCATCCATCCATCTATCCATCCAGCCATCTAATCATCCATCCATCTATCCATCCATCCATCCATCCAACCATCTATCCATCCATTTATCCATACATGCATCTATCCATCTATTTATCAATCCATATATCCATCTATCCATCCATCTATCCATCCATCCATCCGTCCATCCATCCATCCATCCATCCAACCATCTATCCATCCATTTATCCATACATGCATCTATCCCTTCCAGCAATCTATCCATCCATCCATCCATCTATCCATCCAGCCATCTATCCATCCATCCATCTATCCATCCATCCATCTATCCATCAATCAACCGATCCATCAGTCAATTGATCTATCCATCCATCCATCTATCCATCCATTTATCTATCCGTCTATCCATCTATTCGTCCATCCATCTATCTATCCATCCTTCGTTCCATCCATCCAACTATCAATCCATCCATTCATCTATCGATCGATCAAGCGATCGATCCATCCATCGATCCATCCATCCATCCATCTATCCTACCATCCATCTATCCTTCCATTCATCATCCTCCACCCATCTATCAATCCATCCATCTTTCCATTCATCCATCCATCTATCCATCCATTTATCCATCCATGCATCTATCCTTCCATCCATCTATTCATCCATCCATCCATCTATCTATCCATCCATCGATCCATCCGTTAATCCTTCCATCCATCCATCTATCCATCTATCCATCAATTCATCTATCCATCCATCTATCTATCCATCAATCCATCCGTCCATCCATCAGATCCTTTAATCCATCCATATATCCATCTATCCATCAATCCATCTTTCCATCTATCCACCCACCCTTCCATTTATCCATCCATCCATCCATCCATCCATATAACCATCCATCCATCTATTTATCTATCCATCTATCAATCTATCCCTCCATCCATCTATCCATCCATCCATCTATCAATTCATCCATCTATTCATCGATCCATTGATCCATCCTACCATCGATCCATGCATTCATCTATCCAACCATCCATCTATCCATCCATCAATCTATTTATCCATCTATCCATGGATCCACCCATCTATCCATCCATCCATCTATCAATTCATGCATCCATCCGTCCAACTATCCATCCATCCATCCATTCATCTATCCATCCATCCATCCTTCAATCTATCCTTTCATCCATCCATCCATTAATCCATCTATCCATTCATCTATGCATCCATCTATCCATCCATATATCCATCCATCTATCCATCCATCTATCCATCCATCTATCCATCCAACTATCCATCCATCCATCTATCCATCCATTCATCTATCTATCCATCATCCATCTATCCATCCATCTATCCATCCATCTATCCATCCATCCATCTATCCATCCATTTATCCATACATCCATCCATCCATTCAGCTATCTATCCATCCATCCATCCATCAATCCATCCATCCATTCAGCTATCTATCCATCCATCCATCCATCAATCCATCTATCCATCCATTCATCGATCCATCCATCCATCCATCAAACTATCCATCCGTCCATCGATCCATCCATCCATCTATCCATCCATCTGTCGATCCATTCATCTGTCGATCCATCCATCCGTCAATCGTTCCATTCGTCTATCCATCCATTAATCTATCCATCCATACATCAATCAATCCATCCATCTATTCATCCATCCATCCATCTATCCATCCATCCCTCTATCCATCCATCTATCTATCCATCAATCTATCCATCGAACCAACCATCCATCGATCCATCCATCCATCTATCCATCCATGCATCCATCCATCCAACTATCCATCCATCCATCTATACATCCATTCATCTATCCATACATCCATCCATCCATCTATCCATTCATCCATCCATCCATAAATCCATATATCCATTCATTTATCCATTCATTTATCCATCCATCTATCCATCCATCTATCCATCCATCTATCCATCCATCTATCCATCCATCTTTCCATCCATCAATCTATCCATCCATCAATCGATTCATCCAATTATCGATCCATCTATCCATCCATTCATCCATCCATCTATCCATCCATCCATTAATCCATCTATCCATTCATCTATCCATTCATCTATCCATCCATATATCCATCCTTCTATCCATCCATCTATCCATTCATCTATCCATCAATCCATTTATCCATCCATCCATCTATCTATCCATCCATCTATCCATCCATCCATCTATCCATCCATTTTTCCATACATGCATCTATCCTTCCAGCCATCTATCCATCCATCCATCCATCTATCCATCAATCCATCCATCTATCCATCCATCCATCCAACTCTCTACCCATCCATCATTCCATCTATCCATCCATCCATCTATCCATCCATCCATCTGTCCATCCATCCATCTATCAATCCAGCCATCTAATCACCCATCCATCTATCCATCCTTCCATCCATCCATCTATCCATCAATCCACCGATCCATCAGTTAATTGATCTATCCATCCAACCATCTATCCATCCAGCTATCTATCCATCCATCTATCTTTCCATCCATCCATCTATCCATCGATCCTTCCATCCAACTATCCAGCCATCCATTCATCTATCGATCGATCCATCGATCGATCCATTATCGATCCATCTATCCATCAATCCATCTATCCATCCATCTATCCTTCCATTCATCATCCATCTATCCTTCCATTCATCATCTATCCACCCATCTATCCATCCATCCATCTATCCATCCATCCATCTATCAATCAATCTATCCATCTATCTATCCATGCATCTATCCTTCCATCCATCCATCCATCGATCCATCCGTCCATCCATCAATCCGTCCATCCATCCATCTATCCATCCATCTATCCATCCATCCATCGATCCATCCAACCATCCATCCATCTATCCATCCATTTATCCATACATTCATCTATCCTTCCAGCCATCTATCAATCCATCCATCCATCTATCAACCCAGTTATCTATCCATCCATCCATCTATCCATCCCTTCATCTATCCATCAATCCACCGATCCATCAGTCAATTGATCTATCAATTCATCCATCTATCCATCCATTTATCCATCCATCCATCTATCCATCCATCAATCTATCCATCCATCAATCGATTCATCCTATTATCGATCCTTCTATCAATCCATTCATCGATCCATCCATCCATGCATCATTCGATCCATCAGTCCATCGACCCATACATCAATCTATCCATCTTTCCGTCGATCCATTCATCCGTCGATCCATCAATCCGTCAATCCATCCATGCATCCATCCGTCCAACTATCCATCCATCCATCTATCTTTCCATTCATCTATCCAACAATCCATCTATCCATCTATCCATACATCCATTAATCCATCTATCCATTCATCTATCCATCAATTTATCACTTCATTTATCCATCCATCTATCCATCCATTTATCCATTCATCTATCCTTCCAGCCATCTATCCATCCATCCATCTATCCATCCAGCAATCTATCCATCCATCTATCCATCCATCCATCTATCCATCAATCTACAGATCCATCAGTCAATTGATCTATCCATCCATCCATCTATCCATCCATTTATCTATCCATCCATCCATCTATCCATCCATCAATCTATCCATCCATCAATCGATTCATCCAATTAACGATCCATCTATCCATCCATTCATCGATCCATCCATCCATGCATCAATCAATCCATCAGTCCATCGATCCATCCATCCATCTATCCATCCATCCGTCGATCCATTCATCCGTCGATCCATCCATCCGTCAATCCATCAATTCGTCTATCCATCCATCCATCTATCCATCCATCCATCTATCCATCCATCCATCAACCCATCCATCTATTTATCCATCGATCCATCTATCCATCCATTCATCTATCCATCCATCTATCCATCGATCCACCCATCCATCGATCCATCCATCTATCTATCCATCCATGCATCCATCCGTTCAACTATCCATCCATCCATCTATTTTTCCATTCATCTATACATCCATCCACCCATCCATCTATCCATCCATCCATCCATTAATCCATCTATCCAATCATCTATCCATCCATCTATCCATCCGTCAATCCATCCATTTGTCTATCCATCCATCCATCCATATATACATCCATTCATCTATCCATCCATCCGTTTATCTATCCATTAATCCATCTATCCATTCTTCCATCTATCCATCAAACCACGGATCCATCAGTCAATTGATCTATCCATCCATCAATCTATCCATCCATCAGTCCATCCATCCATTCATTCATCCATCCAACGATCCATCTATCCATCTATCAATCCATCTATCCATCAATCTATCCATCCATCTTACCATCTACCCATCTATCCCTCAACCCCTCAATCCATCAAATCCGTCTATCCATCTATCCATATATCCATCCATTCATCAATCCATCTTTCCATCCATTCATCTATCTATCCATCCATTTATCTATTCATTCGTCGATCCATCCATACATCCATATGCTTGTAATTAGTTTTTGTAGTGTTGTGTTTGTTTTAAATGTGGTGAATTATAGATATGTTTTTTGTTGACTTTGTACCGCGCTTCGAGCCTTTGGGGATGAAGCGTGTTTTTTTAAATGAACTTTATTATTATTATTATTATAAATCCATCCATCCGTCGATCCATCCATCCGTCAATCCATCCATCCGTCAATCCATCCATTTGTCTATCCATCGATCCATCTATCCATCCATTCATCTATCCATCTATCCCTCCATCCATCCATCTATCCATCCATCCATCGATCAATTTATCCATCCATCCATCCATCCATCTATCCATCTATCCATCCATCCATCCATCTATCCATCCATCCATCCATCTATCCATCCATCTATCCATCCATCCATCAAACCATTCATCCATTGATCTAACCCTCCAACCATCCATCAATCCATCCATTCATCGATCCATCAATCTATCGATCCATCTATACATCCATCCATCTATCCATCCATCATCCATTAATCCGTCGATCAATCCATCTATCCATCAATCCCTCTATCGATCCATCCATCTATCCATCTGTCCATCGATTAATCTATCAATCCATCAATCGATCCATTCAGCCATTGATTTATCCATCCATATATCCATCCATCCATCTATCCATCCATCCATCTATCCATCCATACATCTATCTATCCATCCATCTACCCATCGATTCATCGAACTATCAATCCATCGATCCTTACATCCATTTATCCATTTATCCATCTATCCATCTATTCATTTATACATCCATTCATCTATCCATGCATCCATCTAACCATCCATCCATCTACATATCCATCCAATTATACATCCATCCATCCATCTATTCATCGATCCATAATTCGATCCATCAATCGATTTATCCATCAATCTATCAATCCATTCATCTATCCAACCATTCAACTATATTTCCATACATTTATCCATCCATTTATCCATCCATGCATCGATCTTTCCATCCATTTATCCATCCATCCAACCATCTATCCATCCATCCGTCTATCCATCCATCGATCCATACATCCATCCGTCCATATATCTATTTATCCATCTAACTATCTATCATCTATCCATCAATCCATCTATCCATACATCCATCCATCGATCCATCGATCCATCGATTCATCCAATAATCAATCTATCTATTAATCTATACATCCATCCTTCTATACATCCATCCATCTATCCATCCATCCATCTATCCATCCATCCATCCATCGATCCATCCATCGATCTATCCTTCCATTTATCTATCCATCCAACCATCTATCCATCTATCCATCTATCCATCTATCCATCCATCCATCTATCCATCTATCCATCCATCCATCTATCCATCCATTTATCAATCCATATATCCATCCATCTATCCATCCATCCATCTATCCATCCATCCATCTATCCATTAATCCATCTATCCATCCATCTATCCATCCATCTATCCATCCATCTATCCATCCATCTATCCATCCATCTATCCATCCATCTATCCATCCATCTTTTCATCCATCTATCCATCCATATATCCATCCATCTATCCATTTATCCATTTATCCATCCATCCATCTATCCATTAATCCATCTATACATCCATCTATCTATCCATCCATCTATCCATCCATCTATCTATCCATCTATCCATCTATCCATCCATCTATCCATCCATCTATCCATCCACCTATCCATTTATCCATTTATCCATTTATCCATCCATCCATCTATCCATCCATCCATCTATCCATCATCCATCAGTCCATCTATTCATCAATCAATATATCCATTCATCCATTTTTCCATCCATCCATCCATCCATCTATCCATTCATCCATCGATCCATCCATCCATCGATCCATCCATCCGTCAATCCATCCTTTCTTCTATCCATCCAACCATCTATCCATCCATCCATCTATCCATCCATCCATCTATCCATCCATCCTTCCATCTATCCATTCATCCATCTATCCATCCTTCCATCTATCCATTCATGCATCCATTTATCCCTGCATCCATCTATCCATCCATCCAACTATCCATCCATCCATCAATCCATCCATCCAACGATCCATCCATTCATCTATCCATACATCCATCGATCCATCGATCCATCCGTCCATCCATCCATCCATCCATCCGTCCATCCATCCATCTATCCATCCATCCATCTATCCATCCATCCATCTATTCATCCATCCATCGATCCATCCATCCATCTATGAATCCATCCATCCATCCATCTATCAAACAATTCATCGATCCATTCATCCATAGTTCCATCAATTCCTTTATCGATCCATCCATTTACCTATATATCAATCGCGCCATCCAACCATCGAGCCATCCATCCATCGAGCCATACATCCATCTATCCATCCATCCATCTATTAATCCATCCATTAAATCCATCTATTCTTCAATATATCCATCCACCCATCTAACCATCCATCCATCTATCCGTCAATCCATCCATTTATCCAACATTCCATCGATCTATCAATCCATCCATCGATCCATCCATAAATCGACCCATCCATCAATCTATCCATCCATCCACCTATACATTCAAACATCTATCCATGCATCCACCTTGCAGCCATCCATCTATCCATCCATCCATCGTTCCATCCATCCATCTATCCATCCACCTTTCAATCATCAATCCATCTATCCATCCATTCATCGATCCATCCAACCATCTATCTATCCATCCATCCATCCATCTATACATCCAACCATCTAATCATCCATTTATCTATCAATCAATCCATCCATCAATCCATCCATCCATCTATTAATCCATTCATCTATCAATCCATCCATCCGTCCATCCATCCATCTATCCATCCATCCATGTATCCATGTATCCATATATCCATCTATCCACCCATCCATCTATCCATCTATCCATCTATTCATCTTTCCATCGATCCATCCATCCATCCATCGATCCACCCATCCATCGATCCATCCATTCATTTATCCATCCATCAATCTATCCATTTATCCATCTATCCATCCATCCATCTATCAAACAATTCATCGATCCAACCATCCATCGATCCATCCATTTATTTATCCATCCACCAATCCATCCATTCATCCATCTATCCATCCATCCATCTATTCATCAATCGAGCCATTCAACCATCGAGGAATCCATCCATCGAGCCATCCATCCATCTATCCATCCATCAATATATTAATCCATCCATCTATCCATCAATCCATCCCTTTATCCAACAATCCATCGATCTATCCATCCATCCATCGAACCATCCATCCATCGACCCATCCATCAATCTATCCATCTATCCACCTATCAATCCAACCATCTATCCATGCATTCAGCTGTCCAACATCCATCTATCCATCCATCTATCCATCCATCCATCAGTTCATCCATCCATCTATCAATCCATGCATCGATCCATCCATCCATATATCCACCCATCCATCTTGTCATCCATCCATCGATCCATCCATTAATCAATCAATATATCCATCTATCCATCTATACATCCATCCATCTATCCATCCATCCATCTGTCAATCCATCCATCTATCCATTCATCCGTCAATCAATCAATCCGTCGATCCATCCATCCATCTATTTTTCCATCTATCCATCCATCCATCCATCTATCAATCCATCTATTGATCCATCTATCCATTCATCTATTCATCCATCTATCCATCCATCCATCTATCCATCCATCCATCTATCCATCCATGCATCCACCTATCCAAAATCCATCTATCCATCCATCCGTCGATCCATCCATCTATCAATCCATCAATTCATCTATCCATCCATCCATTGATCCATTCATCCATCTATCAATCTATCCATCTATCCATCCATCTATCCATCCATCTATCCATCCATCTATCCATCCATCTATCCATTCATCTATCCATCCATCTATCCATCCATATATCCATCCATATATCCATCGATCCATCAAGCAATCCAATCATCTATCAATCCATCCATCGATTTATTCATCCATCGATCCATCATCCATCTATCTTTCCATCCATCCATCCATCCATCATCTATCCATCCATCAATCGATCCATCCATCCATCCATCCGTCCATCCATCCACATACACATCTATATCATCTATCAATCTATCCATCCATCCATCTTTCCATCCATACATCCATCTATCCATCCATCCATATATCCATCAATCTATCCATCCATCCATCGATCCATCCAATCATCTATCCATCCATCCATCGATTTATTCATCCATCGATCCATCATCCATCTATCTTTCCATCCATCCATCCATCCATCATCTATCCATCCATCAATCGATCCATCCATCCATCCATCCCTTCATCCATCCAAATATCCATCTATATTATATATAAATCTATCCATTCATCCATCTATCCATCTATCCATCAATCAATTATCCATCACTCCATTCATTCATCCATCCATCTATCCATCCATCCATCATCCATTCATCCACCAATCGATCCATCCATCGATTCATCCGTCCATCAATCCATATATCCATCTATATCATCCATTTATCTATCCATCCTTCCATCTATCCATCTATCCATATATCCATAAATCGATAATCCATCCATCCATTCATCCTTCCATATAACTATCTATCCATCCAACAATCGATCCATACATCTATCCATCCGTCCATCCATCCATATATACATCAATATCATCTATCCATCCATCCATCTATGCATCTATCCATCTATCCATCTATCCTTCAATCTATTCATCGATCCATCGATCCATCCAGCTATCGATCCATTCATCCATCGATCCATCGATCAATCAATCCATATATCCATCCATCCATCTATCCATCCATCATCTATCCATCCATTAATCGATCCATCCATCCATCCATCAGTTCATCCATCCATACATCCATCTATATCATCTATCCATATATCCATCCATCCATCTATCCATCTATCAATCCATCCATCAATCAATAATCCGTCAATCCATTCATCCTTCCATATAACTATCCATCCATCCATCCATCTATCCATCAATCCAGCTATCCATCCATCCATCTATCCACCCATCCATCAATCTATTTATCCATCCATCGATTCATCCATCGATCAATCCATTCATCAATCGACCTATCCATCCATATATCCATCCATCCTTATATCCATCCATCCATCTATCTATCCATCTTTCTATCTTCCCATCCATCTATCCATCCATTCATCGATCCATCCATCAATCGATCCATACATCTATCCATCTATCCTGCCATCTATAATCCGTCCATCCATCCATCCAATTATCCATCTATCTATCCATCTATCCATCCATCCATATATCCATCAATCCATCTATACATCCATTTATCTATCCTTTCATCCATCTATCCATCCATTCATTGATCAATCCATCCATCGATAGATCCATCCATCGATCAATCCATCCAACTGTCCATTCATCAACCTATCCATTCATCCGTCAATCCATCAATCCGTCGATCCATTCATCCATCTATCCATCCATTCGTCTATCCATCCATCCATTGATCCATCCATCCATCTATCCATTCATCCATCTAACCATCCATCCATCTACCATTCCTTCAATCTATCCATCCATCCCTCTATCAATCCATCCATCTATCCATCAATCTATCAATCTATTCATCCATCTATCCATCCATCTATCCATCCATCTATCCATCTATCCATCCATCCATCGATCCTTTTATCCATCGATCCATCCATCCATCGATCCATCCATCCATCAATCAATTTTTAAATCGACCCATCCATCGACCGACCCATCCATCCATTAATCCATCCATCCATCGATCCATCCATCTATCGATCCATCTATCCATCGATCCATTCACTCATCAATCCATCCATCCATCAATCTATCCATTAATCGATCCATCCATCGATCCATCCATCCATCTATCCCTCCATTCATCTATCAAACCACCCATATATCCATCCTTCCATCTATCCATCAATTCATCTATCCATCCATCCATCAATTTATACATTGATCTATCCATTCAGCTATCCTTCCATCCATCTTTCCATCCGTCCATCTATCAATTCATCCATCTATCCATCCATCCATCCATCCATCCATTCATCCATCTATACATCGATCCATCAATCCATCTATCCATCGATCCATCTATTAATCCAACCATCTATCCATGCATCCACCTATCCAAAATCCATCTATCCATCCATCCGTTGATCCATCCATCTATCAATCCATCAATTCGTCTATTCATCCATCTATTGATCCATCCTTTCATCTATCCATCCGTAAATCTATCCATCCATCCATCTACCCATCCATCTATCCATCCTTAAATCCATCCATCCATCGATTTATTCATCCATCGATCCATCATCCATCCATCTTTCCATCCATCCATCCATCGATCCATCCATCCATCTATCCATCCATCAATCGATTTATTCATCCATCGATCCAACATTCATCCATCTTTCCATCCATCCATCCATTGATCCATCCATCCATCTATTCATACATTCATCGATTTATTTATCCATCGATTCATCATCCATCCATCTTTACATCCATTTAACCATTTATCCATCCATCTATCCATCCGTAAATCTATCCATCCATCCATCTAGCCATCCATCTATCCATCCTTAAATCCATCCATCCATCGATTTATTCATCCATCGATCCATCATCCATCCATCTTTCCATCCATCCATCCATCGATCCATCCATCCATCTATCCATCCATCAATCGATTTATTCATCCATCGATCCATCATTCATCCATCTTTCCATCCATCCATCCATTGATCCATCCATCCATCTATTCATACATTCATCGATTTATTTATCCATCGATTCATCATCCATCCATCTTAACATCCATTCAACAATTTATCCATCCATCTATCCATCCGTAAATCTATCCATCCATCCATCCATCGATTTATTCATCAATATATCCATCCATCCAACTATCCATCTATCCATCCATCCATCTATCAATACATTCATCGATCCATCCATCCATCGACCCATCCATCCATCTATCCATCCATTGATCTATCCATCCAAACATCTATCCATGCATCAACCTATCCAAAATCAATCCATCCGTCAATCCATCCATCTATCCATCCATCCATATATCAATCCATCCATCTATTCATCCATTTATCCATCCATCCATCTATCCTTCCATCCATTTATCCATCCATCCATCTATCCATCCATCCATCGATTCATCTATCAATCCATCTATCCAGCCATCTATCTATCCATCAAGCCATCTAACCATCTATCCATCCATCCATCTATACATCCATTCAACTATCCATCCTTCCATCTTTACATCCATCGATCCATCCATTCACCCATCCAGCTATCCAACCATCCATCTATACATCCATCCATCCATCCATCCATCATGCATCCATCTTTCCATCTATCCGTCTATCAATCTATCCATCCATCCAATGATCCTTCCATCCTTCGATCCATCCGTTCATTGATCTATCCATCCATCCATCTATTCAACCATCTATCGATCCATCCATCCATCGATCCATTCATCGATCCATCCACTCATCTATCCATCCATTAACTATCCATTCTTCTATTCATTCAACCATCCATCCATCTATCCATCCATCAATCTGTTCATCCATCCAACGATCTATCCATCAATCCATCGATTCATCCATCCATCGATCCATACATCCATCGATCCATCCATCCATTGATCAATCCATCCATCGATCCATCCATCCATCTATCCATCCCTTCATCAATCCATCAATTCATCTATCCATCCACACATCTATCCTTCCATCTATCCATTCATCCATATATCCATCCATCCATCTATCCTTCCATCCATTTATCCATCCATCCATCTATCCATCCATCTATCCATCAGTCCATCTATCCATCAGACCATCGATAAGTCTATCCATCCATCTATCCAGCCATCTATCCATCCATCAAGCCATCTATCATTCAATCCATCAATCCATATATACATACATACATCTATTTATCCATCCATCTATCCATACATCCATCTTTTTATCCAACCATCGATCCATCTATCCATCCATCTATCCAGCCATCTATCTATCCATCAAGCCATCTATCCATCTATCCATCTTTACATCCATCCAACTATCAATCCATCCATCTTTACATCCGTTCATCCATCCAGCTAACCAACTATCCATCTTTCCATCAATCCATCTATCCATCCATCCATTTATCCATCCATCAATCTATCCATCTTTCCACCCATCCATCCATCAATCGATCCATTTATCTATCAATCTATCAATCCATCGATCCCTCCATCCATCGATCCATCTATCCATCGATCCATCCATCCATCGATCCATCGATCCCACAATCCATCCAGCCATCGATCCATCCATCCATCCATCGATCCATCCATCCATCCATCGATCCATCAATCCATCCATCCATCCACCGATCCATCCATGCAACAATCCATCGATTCATCCATCGATCCATCCATCAATCCATCCACCCATCCATCCACCAACCCATCCATCCACCAACCCATCTATCCACCTACCATCCATCCATCCAACCACCCATCCATCCAACAATCCTTCCATCCATCAATCTATCCATCCATCCATTTATACATCAATCTATCTATCCATCCATCCATCTGTACATCCATCCAACTATCCACCAAACTATCCATCCATCCTTCCATCTATCCATCCATTCATCGATCTATCCATCCATCGATCCATCTATCCATTTATATATCCATCCATCCAGCTGTCCATCCATTCATCTATCCATCCATCCATATATTCATCCATTTATCTATCCATTCATCTATCTTTCCATCCATCTATCCATCAATCCATCTATCCATCCATCTATCTATCCAGTTATCTATCCATCCATCTATCCATCTATTCATCTATCCATTCAACCATCCATCCATCCATCTATCTTTCCATTCATCTATCCATCCATCCATCGATCCATCCGTCCATCCATCCATCCATCTATCCATCTAAACCTCTATCCATCTATCCATCCATCTATCTATCCATCCATCGGTCCATCCATCAATCCATCGATCTATCCATCAATCCATCTATCAATCCGTCCATCTATCAATCCATCATCTATCCATCCATCCATCGATCCATCAATCCATCCATCCATCCATCCATCTATCAATCTTTCCATCTATCTATCCATCCATCAATCGATCAATCCATCGATCGATCCATCCATCCATCGATCCATCTATCCATCGATCCATCCATCCATCGATCCATCGATCCCACAATCCATCCAGCCATCTTTCCATCCATCCATCTATCCATCCATCCATTTATCCATCCATCAATCTATCCATCTTTCCACCCATCCATCCATCAATCGATCCATTTATCTATCGATCTATCAATCCATCGATCCATCCATCCATCGATCCATCTATCCATCGATCCATCCATCCATCGAACCATCGATCCCACAATCCATCCAGCCATCGATCCATCCATCCATCCATCGATCCATCCATCCATCCATCGATCCATCAATCCATCCATCCATCCACCGATCCATCCATCCAACAATCCATCGATTCATCCATCGATCCATCCATCCATCCATCCACCAACCCATCCATCCACCAACCCATCTATCCACCTACCATCCATCCATCCAACCACCCATCCATCTAACTATCCTTCCATCCATCAATCTATCCATCCATCCATTTATACATCAATCTATCTATCCATCCATCCATCTGTACATCCATCCAACTATCCACCCAACTATCCATCCATCCTTCCATCTATCCATCCATTCATCGATCGATCCATCCATCGATCAATCTATCCATTTATATATCCATCCATCCATCTGTCCATCCATTCATCTATCCATCCATCCATCTATTCATCTATTTATCTATCCATTCATCTACCTTTCCATCCATCTATCCATCAATCCATCTATCCATCCATCTATCTATCCAGTTATCTGTCCATCCATCTATCCATCTATTCATCTATCCATTCAACCATCCATCCATCCATCTATCCATCCATTCATCTATCCATCCATCCATCCATCCATCCATCTATCCATCCATCTTCTATCCATCCATCCATCGATCCATCCGTCCATCCATCCATCCATCTATCCATCTAAACATCTATCCATCTATCCATCCATCTATCTATCCATCCATCGGTCCATCCATCCATTATTCCATCCATCCATCCATTCATCCATCAATCCATCGATCTATCCATCAATCCATCTATCAATCCGTCCATCTATCAATCCATCATCTATCCATCCATCCATCGATCCATCAATCCATCCATCCATCCATCCATCTATCTATCTTTTCTTCTATCTATCCATCCATCAATCGATCAATCCATCCATCGATCCATCCATCCATCGATCCATCTATCCATCGATCCATCCATCCATCGATCCATCGATCCCACAATCCATCCAGCCATCGATCCATCCATCCATCCATCGATCCGTCCATCCATCCATCGATCCATCAACCCATCCATCCACCAACCCATCTATCCACCTACCATCAATCCATCCCACCCATCCCTCCAACCATCCTTCCATCCATCAATCTACCCATCCATCCAGTTATACATCAATCTATCTATCCATCCATCCATCTGTACATCCATCCAACTATCCATCCAACTATCCATCCATCCTTCCATCTATCCATCCATTCATCGATCGACCCATCCATCGATCCATCTATCCATTTATCTATCCATCCATCCATCTGTCGATCCGTTCATCTATCCATCCATCCATCTATTCATCCATTTATCGATCCATTCATCTATCTTTCCATCCATCTATCCATCAATCCATCTATCCATCCATCTATCTATCCAGTTATCTATCCATCCATCTATCCATCTATTCATCTATCCATCCATCTATCCACTGATCCATCCATCCATCCATCCATCTGTACATCCATCCAACTATCCACCAAACTATCCATCCATCCTTCCATCTATCCATCCATTCATCGATCGATCCATCCATCGATCCATCAATCCATTTATCTATCCATCCATCCATCTGTCCATCCATTCATCTATCTTTCCATCCATCTATCCATCAATCCATCTATCCATCCATCTATCTATCCATTCATCTATCCATCCATCCATCCATCGATCCATCCATCCATCCATCATCTATCCATCCATACATCGATCCATCCATCCATCTAACCATCCATCCATCTATCTGTCAATCCATCCATCTATCCAAATATCAATCCATTCATCGATTCATCCATCCATCGATACATCCATCCATCGATCCATCCATCCATCTTTCCATCCATCCATCTTTCCATCCATCCATCTATGAATCAAACCACCCAATCCATCCATCCATCGATCCATCTATACATCGACCCATCCATCTATCTATCCATCCAACCATCTTTACATGCATCCACTTTACAAAATCCATCTATCCATCAATCCGTCGATCCATCTATTGATCCATTAATCCATCTATCCATTCATCAATCTATCTATTCATTCATCTACCATCCATCCACCGATCCATCCATCCAACAATCCATCGATTCATCCATCGATCCATCCATCCATCCATCCACCAACCCATCAATCCACCAACCCATCTATCCACCTACCATCAATCCATCGAACCACCCATCCCTCCAACCATCCTTCGATCCATCCATCCATCCATTTATACATCAATCTATCTATCCATCCATCCATCTGTACATCCATCCAACTATCCATCCAACTATACATCCATCCTTCCATCTATCCATCCATTCATCGATCGATCCATCCATCGATCCATCTATCCAATTATCTATCCATCCATCCATCTGTCCATCCATTCATCTATCCATCCATCCATCTATTCATCCATTTATCGATCCATTCATCTATCTTTCCATCCATCTATCCATCAATCCATCTATCCATCCATCTATCTATCCAGTTATCTATCCATCCATCTATCCATCTATGCATCTATCCATTCATCCATCCATCCATCCATCCATCGATCCATCCATCCATTAATCTATCCATCCATCTTCTATCCATCCATCCATCGATCCATCCGTCCATCCATCCATCCATCTATCCATCTATCCATCTATCCATCTATCCATCTATCTATCTATCCATCCATAAGTCCATCCATCCATTATTCCATCCATACATCCATCCATTCATCCATCAATCCATCGATCTATCCATCAATCCATCTATCAATCCGTCCATCTATCAATCCATCATCTATCCATCGATCTATCGATCCATCCATCCATCCATCCATCCATCCATCTATCCATCTTTCCATCTATCTATCCATCCATCCATCTATCCTTCCATCCATATATCCTTCCATTCATCGATCCATCCATCCATCGATACAGCAATCCATCGAGCCATCCATCAATCTTTCTACGAAACCATCTTTCCATCCATCCATCTATCTATCCATCCATCTATCCATCCATATATGGATTTATCCATCCAATCCATCCATCCATTGATCCATCAATCCATCGACCCATCCATCCATCTATCCATCCATCCACCTTTCCATCCAACCATCTATCCATGCATCCACCTATCCATCCATCAGACGATCGATCCCTCTATCCATCCATCCATTCTTTTATCCATGCATCCATTGATCCATCCATCCATCTATCCATCAATCCATCTATCCATCCGTCCATCTATCCATCCATCATCTAACCCTCCATCCATCGATCCATCCATCAATCTAACCATCCATCCATCTATCTGTCAATCCATCCATCTATCCATATATCCATCCATTCATCGATTCATCCATCCATCGATACATCCATCCATCGATCCATCCATCCATCTTTCCATCCATCCATCTTTCCATCCATCCATCTATACATCATCCATCTATCCATCTATCCATCCATCCATCTATAAATCAAACCACCCAATCCATCCATCCATCGATCCATCTATACATCGACCCATCCATCTATCTATCCATCCAACCATCTTTACATGCATCCACCTATACAAAATCCATCTATCCATCCATCCGTCGATCCATCCATCCATTGATCCATCAATCCATATATCCATCCATCAATCTATCTATCCATTCATCTACCATCCATCCATCTATCAATTCATCCATCTATCCATCCATCTATCCATCCATCTATCCATCCATCTATCCATCCATCTATTTATTCCTCTATCCATCCATCCATCTATCCATCCAACCATCTATACATGCATCCACCTATACAAAATCCATCTATCCATCCATCCGTCGATCCATCCATCAATTCATCCCACCATCCATCTATCCATCCATCAATCTATCCATCCTTTCATCTACCATCCATCCATCTATAAATCCATCCATGTATCCATCCATCTATCCATCCATCCATCTATCCATCCATCTATCCATCCATCTATCCATCCATTTATCCAACTATCTATCCATCCATCTGTCAATCTATCCTTCTATCCATCCATCCATCTATACATACATACATCTATCCATCCATCAATCTATTAATCCATCCATCCAATCCATCCATCAATCTCTCTATCCATCCATCCATCTATCCATCCATCCATCTTTAAATCCATCCATCCATCTATCCATCAATCCATCGATCTATCCATCCATCCATTGATCCATCCATCCATCTATCCATCCATCCACCTATCCATCCAACAATCTTTCCATGCATCCACCTATCCAACATCCATCTATCCATCCATCCATCTATCAATCGCTAAATCCATCTTTCCATCCATCCATCAATCTATCCATCATTCAATCTATCCATCTATCCATCGATCCATCCATCCATCTATTCATCCATCGATCCATCAAGCATCCATCTTTCCATCCATCCGTCTATCAATCAATCCATCCATTGATCCATCCATCCATCGATCCATCCGTCCATTGATCTATCCATCCATCCATCTATTCAACCATCTATCGATCCATCCATCAATCGATCCATCCAGTCGTCTATCGATCCATTCAACTATCCATCCATCCATCCATCTATCCATCCATCCATCCATCATATCCATCCATCCATCAATCAATACATTCATCTATCCATCCATCCATTTATCCATCCATCCATCTATTCATCCATCCAACGATCTATCCATACATCCATCGATCCATCCATCCATCGATCCATACATCCATCGTTCCATCCATCCATCAATCAATCCATCCATCGATCAATCAATCCAAGCATCGATCCTTCAATCCATCCATCGATCCATCCATCCATCCATCTATCGATCAATCCATCCCTCCATCTATTCAAACATTCATCGATCTATCCATCCATCTATCTATCTATTCATCCATCCATCCATCCCTCCATCTATCCATAAATCCATCTATCTATCCATCCATCTATCTATCTATTCCTTTATCCATCCATCGATGCATCCATCCATCCATCGATCCATCCATCCATCCATCTATCCATACCTCCACCTATCCATCTATTCATCCATTTATCCATCCATCCACCTATCCTTCCATTCAATTATCCATCCATCCAGCTATCCATCCAACCATCAATCCATCTTCCATCCATCCATCAAGCCATCTATCCATCCATCCATCTATACATCCATCCAACTATCCATCCATCCATCTATACATCCATCGATCCATCCATTCATTCATCTAGCTATCCAACTATCCATCTATCCATCCATCCATCTACCCATCCATCCATTTATCCATCCATCAATCTATCCATCCATCCACCCATCCATCCATCCATCGATCCATCCATCCATCGATCCATCCATCCATCGATCCATCCTTCAATCGACCCATCCATCAATCGATCCATCCATCCATCGATCCATCTATCCATCGATCAATCCATCCATCGATCCATCCATCTATCGATCCATCGATCCATCCATCGATCCATCCATCCATCGATCCATCCATCAATCCATCCAACCATTCATCCATCACCCGATCCATCGATCCATCAATCCATCGATTCATCCATCGATCCATCCATCAATCCATCCACCAGCCCATCCATCCACCAACCCATCTATCCAGCTACCATCCATCCATCCAAACACCAATCCATCCAACCATCCTTCCATCCATCAATCTATCCATCCATCAATTTATACAGCCATCCATCTATCTATCCATCCATCTATACATCCATCCATTTATCCATCCATCCTTCCAACTATCCATACATTCATCGATCGATCCATCCATCTATCCATCCATCCATTGATCCATCCATCCATCGATCCACCCGTCCATTGATCTGTCCATCCATCCATCTATTCAACCATCCATCGATCCATCCATCCATCGATCCATCCTCTCATCTATCCATCCATTCAACTATCCATCCATCCATCCATCATATCCATCCATCCATATATCAATCCATTCATCTATCCATCCATTCATCTATCAATCCATCCATCTTTTCATCCATCCAACGATCTAACTATCCATCGATCGATCCATTTATTCATCGCTCAATACGTCCATCAAAACATCCATTTATTTATCAATCCATCCATCGATCCATCCATCCATCCATCGATCCATCAATCCATCAATCGATCCATCCATCCATCGATCCATCCATCCCTCCATCTATCCATACATCCATCTATCTATCCAACCATCTCTCTATCTATTCATTTATCCATCCACCGATGCATCCATCCATCCATCGATCCATCAATCTATCAGTCCCTCTATATATCCTTCTATTCATCCATTTATCCATCCATCCACCTATCCTTTCATCCATTTATCCATCCATCCATCTATCCATCCATCCATCTATATATCAGCCATCTATCCATCCAACCATCGATCCATCTATCCATCCATCTATCCAGCCATCTATTCAGCCATCTATCCATCCATCAAGCAATCTATTCTTCAATCCACCAATCCATCTATACATCCATCCATCTATCCATCAATCCATCTATCCATCCATCCATCTATCCATCCAACCATCGATCCATCTATCCATCCATCTATCCAGCCATCTATCTATCCATCAAGCAAACTATCCATCTATCCATTCATCCATTATAACATCCATCCATCTATCCATCCATCCATCTTTACTTCCTTCGATCCATCCATTCATCCAGCTATCCAACCATACATGTATCCATGCATCCATATATCCATCCATCCATGTATCCATCCATTAATCTATCCCTCCATCCACCCAACCATCCATCCATCGATCCATCCATCCATTTATCCATCCATCAATGGATCAATCCTTCAATCAACCCGACCATCCATCGATCAATCCATGCATCGTTCCATCAATCCTTCGATCCATCTATCCATCGATGGATGAATGGTTGGATGGATGGGTGGGTTGGATCGATGGATGAATCGATGGATTGATGGATGGATGGATCGTTGGATTGATGAATGGATGGGTGGATGGATCGATGGATGGATGGATCGATGAATGGATGCATGGAGAGATGGATAGATGCATGGATGGATAGATGGATTGATAGATGGATGGATGGATAGATGGATTGATAGATGGATGGATGGATAGATCGATGGATAGATGGATCGTAGGATGGATGGATCGATGGATGGATGGATTGATGGATGGATCTATCGATGGATCAATGGATGGATAGATGGATGGATCAATGGATGGATAAATGGATCGATGGATGGATGGATAGATGGATCGATGGATGTATGGATAGATGGCTGGATGGATATATTGATGGATGGATAGATTGATTGATTGGTGGATTAATGGATGGATGGATGAAATGATGAATGGATCGATATATTGATCGATGGATGGAGGTATGGATCAATGGATGGATGGATCGATAGATGGATGGATCGCTGGATGGATGGATTGATTGATCGAAAGATAGATTGATGGATGGATGGATAAATGGATGGAGGAATAGATGAATGGATGGATAATGGATGGGTTGATAAATGGATGAATGTATGAATGGATAGATGGATGAATGGATATATGGATAGATAGATAGATGGATAGATGGATGGATGGATAGATGGATAGATAGAAAGATTGATGGATGGATAGATGGATGGATGGATAGGTTGATGGATGGATAGAAGGATGGATGGATAGATGGATGGATGGATAGATGATTAGATGAATAGATTGATGGATGGATATATTGATGTATGGACTGACGGATAGAGGGATGGACGGATAGAGTGATGGATGGATAGAGTGATGGATGGATAGAGCGATGGATGGATAGAGGGATGGATGGTTAGAGGGATGTATGGTTCGAGGGATGGATGGATAGATGGATGGATGGATAGATGGATTGATGGATGGATAGATGGATAGATCGTTGGATAGATGGATGAATGGATGGATAGATGGATGAATGGCTCGATGGATGGATGGATCGATGGAGGGAAGGTTCCATGGATGTATGGCTCGATGGATGGATGGATCGATTTGGAGGGATGAATGGATGGATGGATAGATGGATGGATGGATAGAAGGATAAATGGATTGATTGATGGTTGGATGGATAGATGGATGGGTGGATACATGGATGGATAGATGGATAGATAGATGGATGGATAGATGGATGATGGATAGATGGATGATGGATAGATGGATGATGAATAGATGGATGATGGATAGATGGATGGATGGATAGATGGATAGATTGATGGATCAATAGATGGATGGATGGATCGATGAATAAAAGGATCAATGGATCGATATATGGATGTATCGATGGATAGATTGATCGTTGGATAGATGGATGGGCGCATAGATGGATGAATGTATAGATGGATGAATGGATTGATGGATGGATAAATGGATAGATGGATTGATCAATGGATGGATAAATGGATCAATAGATGGATGGATCGATGGATCGATGGATGGATGGATAGATGGCTGGATGGATATATTGATGGATGGATACATGGATAGATAGTTGGATGGATAGATGGATGATGGATAGATGGATGATGGATAGATGGATGATGGATATATGGATGATGGATATATGGATGATGGATAGATTGATATATGGATAGATGGATAGATTGATGGATCAATAGATGGATGTATGGATCGATGAATGAATGGATCAATGGATCGATATATGGATATATAGATCGATGGTTGGATAGATGGATGGATGGATAGATGGATGAATGGATAGAAGGATAAATGGATTGATGTTTGGATGGATCGATGGAAAGTTGGATGGATATATTGATGGATGGATTGATAGATTGTTGGGTAGATAGATGCATGGATAGATGTATGGATGGATAGGTAAGTTGGTGGATCGATGGATGGATCGATAGATGGATGGATGGGTAGATGGATGGATGGATATATGGATGGATGGATAGATTGATGGATAGATGGATAGATGAATAGATAAATGGATAGATGGATGGATAGATGGATGGATGGATAGAACGATGGATGGGTGGATAGATGGATGGATAGATGGATCGATGGATTAGCTTAAAGATGGATGGATGGATAGATAAATAGATGGATGGATGGGTAGATGAATGAATGGATAGATGGATGGTTGGGTAGATGGATGGTTGGGTAGATGGATGGATAGATAGATGGATGGATGGATAGGTGAATGGATGAATCGATTGATGGATGGATCGATGGATGGATCGATGGATGGATCGATGGATGAATAGATAGATAGATGGATGGATAGATGGATGGATAGATGGATGGATAGATGGATGGATAGATGGATGGTTGGATGGATAGATATATTGATGGATAGATGGATTGATAGATGTATGCATGGTTAGATGGATGGATGGATAAATCGATAGAATGATGGATGGAAGGATAGATGGATGGATTGAAAGATGGACGGATGAATGATGGATGAATGGATAGATGGATGGATAGATAGATGGATGGATGTATAGATGGATAAATGGATGGATGGATGCATTGATATATAAAAGGATAGAGAGGTGGATGGATGGATCGATGGATGGATGGATCGAAGGATGGATGGATGGATCGATGGATCGATGGATGGATGGATCGATGGATGGATGGATCGATTGATGTATGGATAGATGGGTGAATGGATAGATGGATGAATGGATAGATGGATGAATCGATTGATGGAATGATGGATATATGGATGGATGGATAGATGGATGGATCAATGGATGGATGGATGGACCGATGGATGGATGGATCGATGGATGGATGGATCGATGGATCAATGGATGGAGGAATAGATGAATGGATGGATAATGGATGGGTTGATAAATGGATGAATGGATGAATGGATAGATGGATGAATGGATATATGGATAGATAGATAGATAGATGGATAGATGGATGGATGGATAGATGGATAGATAGAAAGATTGATGGATGGATAGATGGATGGATGGATAGGTTGATGGATGGATAGAAGGATGGATGGATAGATGGATGGATGGATAGATGATTAGATGAATAGATTGATGGATGGATATATTGATGTATGGACTGACGGATAGAGGGATGGACGGATAGAGTGATGGATGGATAGAAATATGGATGGATAGAGCGATGGATGGATAGAGGGATGTATGGTTCGAGGGATGGATGGATAGATGGATGGATGGATAGATGGATTGATGGATGGATAGATGGATAGATCGTTGGATAGATGGATGAATGGATGGATAGATGGATGAATGGCTCGATGGATGGATGAATCGATGGAGGGAAGGTTCGATGATGGATGGCTCGATGGATGGATGGATCGATTGGAGGGATGAATGCATGGATGGATAGATGGATGGATGGATAGATGGATAAATGGATGGATTGATGTTTGGATGGATAGATGGATGGGTGGATACATGGATGGATAGATGGATGGATAGATTGATGGATAGATGGATGATGGATAGATGGATGATGAATAGATGGATTATGGATAGATGGATGAATGGATAGATGGATAGATTGATGGATCAATAGATGGATGGATGGATCGACGAATAAAAGGATCAATGGATCGATATATGGATGTATCGATGGATAGATTGATCGTTGGATAGATGGATTGGCGCATAGATGGATGAATGTATAGATGGATGAATGGATTGATGGATGGATGGATGGATGGATAAATGGATTGATCAATGGATGGATAAATGGATCAATAGATGGATGGATCGATGGATCGATGGATGGATGGATAGATGGCTGGATGGATATATTGATGGATGGATACATGGATAGATAGTTGGATGGATAGATGGATGATGGATAGATGGATGATGGATAGATGGATGATGGATATATGGATGATGGATATATGGATGATGGATAGATTGATATATGGATAGATGGATAGATTGATGGATCAATAGATGGATGTATGGATCGATGAATGAATGGATCAATGGATCGATATATGGATATATAGATCGATGGTTGGATAGATGGATGGATGGATAGATGGATGAATGGATAGAAGGATAAATGGATTGATGTTTGGATGGATCGATGGAAAGTTGGATGGATATATTTATGGATGGATTGATAGATGGTTGGGTAGATAGATGCATGGATAGATGTATGGATGGATAGGTAAGTTGGTGGATCGATGGATGGATCGATAGATGGATGGATGGGTATATGGATGGATGGATATATGGATGGATGGATAGATTGATGGATAGATGGATAGATGAATAGATAAATGGATAGATGGATGGATAGATGGATGGATGGATAGAACGATGGATGAGTGGATAGATGGATGGATAGATGGATCGATGGATTGGCTTAAAGATGGATGGATGGATAGATAAATAGATGGATGGATGGGTAGATGAATGAATTGATAGATGGATGGTTGGGTAGATGGATGGTTGGGTAGATGGATGGATGGATAGATGGATGGATGGATAGGTGAATGGATGAATCGATTGATGGATGGATCGATGGATGGATCGATGGATGAATAGATAGATAGATGGATGGATAGATGGATGGATAGATGGATGGATAGATGGATGGATGGATGGATAGATATATTGATGGATAGATGGATGGATAGATGGATGCATGGATAGATGGATGAATGGATAAATCGATAGAATGATGGATGGATGGATAGATGGATGGATGGATAAATCGATAGATCGATGGATGGATGGAAATAGAATAGATGGATGGATTGAAAGATAGATGGATCGATGGATTGAAAGATGGACGGATGAAAGATGGATTAATGGATAGATGAATGAATAGATAGATGGATTGATAGATGGGTGGATGGATAGATTGATGGATGGATCGATGGATGGATGGATCTATGGATAGATCAATTGATTGATGGATAGATGCATGGATGGATAGATGTATAGATGGATAGATGGATGGATGGATAGATGGATGGATGGATAGATTGATGGGTTGATATAATGGATGGATGGAAAGATTGATGGATGGATCGATCGATGGATGGATTGATCGATGGATGGATGGATCAATGGTTGGATTGATTGATGGATGGATCGATCGATGGATGGATTGATCGATGGATGGATGGATCAATGGTTGGATGGATCGATAAATGGATTTAAAGATAGATGGATGGATGGATGCATGGATGGATTGATAGATGAATGGATGGATGGATAGATGGATGGATGGATATATGGATGGATTAATAGATGGATGGATGGATAGATAGATGGATAGATAGATTGATAGATTTATTGATGGATAAGATAAGTGATATAATTGGGATCGATTGGATAATTTGGATAGATAGTATGGTTGGATGAATGGATAGATGGATGGATGGATCGATGGATGGATGGATGGATGGATGGATGGATGGATCGATGGATGGATGGATCGATGGATGGATGGATGGATAGATGGATGGATCGATAGATGGATAGATTGATGGATCAATGGATGGATGGATTGATGAATAAATGGATCAATGGATCGATATATGGATGTATCGATGGATAGATGGATGGGTGGATAGATGGATGCATGGATAGATCGATGAATGGATAGACGGATGAATGGATAGACGGATGAATGGATAGAAAGATGAATGGATTGTTGGATGGATTGATGGATAGATGGATGGATCAATGGATGGATGGATGGATCGATAGATGGGTGGATCGATGGATCGATGGATCGATGGATGGATTGATCGATAGATAGATGGATAGATGGATAGAAGGATAGATGGATGGATGGATATATTTACGGATGGATAGATGGATGGATGGATGAATTGATGGATGGATAAATGGATGAATGGATCCAGGGATTGATATATGGATGTATCGATGGATTGATGGATGGTTGGATAGATGGATGGATGGATAGATTGATTAATGGATACATGGATGAATGGATAGATGGATGAATGGAATGATGGATGTATGGATGGATAGATGGATTAATCAATGGATGGATGGATGGATCGATAGATGGATGGATCGATGGATCGATGGATAGATGGATAAATGGATAGATGGATGGATGGATGGATGAATGGATGGATGGATCGATGGATTGATGGATGGATGGAGGGATGGAGGTATGGATCAATGGATCGAAGGATCGATAGATGGATGGATCGCTGGACGGATGGATGGATTGATCGATGGATAGATTGGATGGATGGATAGATGGATGGATGGATAGATGGATGGATGAATAGATGGATTGATAGATAATGGATGGGTTGATAGAAGGATGAATGGATGATTGGATAGATTGATGAATGGATGGATGGATAGATGGAAAGATTGATGGATTGATAGATGGATTAATGGATAGGTGGATGGATGTATAGTTAGATGGATGGATAGCTGATTGGATGAATAGATGGATGGATGGATAGATGGATGGATGGATAGAGGGATGGGCGGATAGAGGAATGGATGGATAGAGGGATGGATGGATAGAGGAATGGATGGATAGAGGGATGTATTGATAGAGGGATGGATGGTTAGAGGGATGGATGGATAGAGGGATGGATGGATATTTGGATAAATCGATGGATGGATAGATAGATGGATAGATAGATGGAGGGATGGATGGATAGATGGATGGATGTGTGGATAGATGGATGGGTGGATAGATGGATGGATGGATTCGATAGATGGATGGATAGATGGATGCATGTATGGATAAATGGATGGATGGATGAATGGATTGATGGATCGATGGATGGATGGATGGATTGATAGATGTAACGAGGGATGGATCGATGGATGGATGGATCGATGGATGGATGGCTAGATGGATGGATTGATCGATGGAGGGATGGATCGCTGGATGGATGGCTCGAAGGATGGAAGGATCGATGGATGGATGGATGGATGGATGGATAGATTGATGGATGGATAGATAGATAGATGGATGGATGGATGGATTGATGGTTGGGTGGATAGATGGATGGATGGAAAGATGAATAATGAATGGATGGATTGATGGATGGATGGATAGATGGATGGATGGAACGATGGATGGATGGATGTAACGATGGATGGATCGATCGATGGATGCATGGATAGATGGATGGATGGATAGATGGATTGATAGATGGATAGATGGATGGATTGAATAGATGGATGGATTGATGGATGGATTGATAGATGGATGGAGTGTTAGATGTATGAATGTATAGATGGATGGATGGATAGATGGATGGATGGATAGATGGATGGGTGGATAGAATGGATAGATTGATGGATGGATCGATGGATGGAGGGATCGATGGACTGATGGATCAATGGATGGATGGATCGATGGATGGATGGATGGTTTGGAATGATTGATGAATGGATCGATGGATGGATGAATTGATAGATTAATTGATGGATGGAACAATGGATGGATCGATGGATAGATGAATGAATGGATGGATGGATGGTTCGATTAATAGATTGATCGATGGATGGATGGATCGATGGATTGATGGAACGATGGGTGGATGGATGGATAGATGGATGTATAGATAGATGGATGGATGAATAGATAGATAGATGGATGGATGGATGGATAGATGGACGGATGGATCGATCGATGGATGGATTGATCGATGGATGGATGGATCAATGGTTGGATTGATCGATGGATGGATTTTTAGATTGATGGATGGATGGATGCATGGATGGATGGATTGATAGATGAATGGATGGATAGATGGATGGATTGATGGATAGATGGATGGACGGATAGATCTATGGATGGATATATAGATGGATAGATAGATTGATAGATTGATTGATAGATAAGAGAAGTGATATAATTGGGATCGATTGGATAATTTTGATAGATAGTATAGTTGGATGGATGGATAGATGGATGGATTGATTTATCGATGGATGGGTGGATCGATTGATGGATAGATCGATGGATGGATAGATGGATGGATGGATGAATAGATGGATGGATCTTTAGATGGATAGATTGATGGATCAATGGATGGATGGATGGATTGATGAATGAATTGATCAATGGATCGATATATGGATGTATCGATGGATAGATGGATGTTTTGATAGATGGATGGATGGATAGATCCATGAATAGAAAGATGGATGAATGGATAGATGGATGAATGGATTGATTGATTGATGGATGGATGGATGGATAGATGGATGGATCAATAGATGGATGGATGGATCGATAGATGGATTGATCGATGGATCGATGGATGGATGGATGGATGGATAGATGTATAGATGGATATATATATATATGGTTGGATAGTTGGATGGATGGACGATTGATGGAGGGATAAATGGATGAATGGATCGATGGATTGATTGATGGATTGATGGATGAAAGGATGGAAGTATGGATCAATGGATGGATGGATGGATGGATCGATAGATGGATGGATCGATAGATGGTTGGGTGGATAGATGTATGGATGATGGATTGATTTATAGATGGATGGATGGATAGATGGATGGATGGATAATGGATGGGTTGATAGATAAATGGATGGATGGATAGATGGATGAATGGATAGATGGATCGATGGATGGATGGATAGATGGATGGATGGATAGATGGATAGATGAAAAGATTGATGAAAAGATTGATGGATGGATAGATGGATGGATGGATAGGTGGATGGATGGATATATGGATGGATGGACAGATGATTGGATGAATAGATGGATGGATGGATAGATGTATGTATGGATAGAGGGATGGACGGATAGAGAGATGGATGGATAGAGGGAAGGATGGATAGAGGGATGGATGGATAGAAGGATGGATGGACCGATGGATGGATTGATCGATGGACTGATGGATGAATGGATGGATGGTTTGGAATGATTGATGAATGGATCGATGGATGGATGAATGGATAGATTAATGGATGGATGGATCAATGGATTAGGATAGATTGATCGATGGATGGATTGATAGATGGATAGATGGATGGATGGATAGATGGATGGATGGATAGATGGATGGATGGATAGATGGATGGATGGATGGATGGATGGATAGATGGATGGATGGATAGATGGATGGATGGATAGATGGATGGATGGATAGATGGATGGATGGATAGATGGATGGATGGATAGATGGATGGATGGAT
>CAXITT010000551.1:433822-470194 GCA_964033795.1 Lymnaea stagnalis
ATAGATAGATAGATAGATAGATAGATAGATAGATAGATAGATAGATAGATAGATAGATAGATAGATAGATAGATAGATAGATAGATAGATAGATAGATAGATAGATAGATAGATAGATTGATAGATAGATTGATAGATTGATTGATAGATAAGATAAGTGATATAATTGGGATCGATTGTGCATAATTTGGATATATAGTATAGTTGGATTGATGGATAGATGGATGGATGGATGGATGGATGGATGGATCGATGGAAGGATGGATGGATCGATTGATGGATGGATGGATCGATGAATGGATGGATGGATGGATAAATGGATGGATGGATGAATAGATGGATGGATCGATAGATGGATAGATTGATGGATCAATGGATGGATGAATGGATTGATGAACGAATGGATAAATGGATCGATATATGGATGTATCGATGGATATATGGATGGTTGGATAGATGGATGGATGGTTAGATCGATGAATGGATAGATGAATGAATGAATAGATAGATGAATGGATTGATGGATTGATGGATAGATGAATGGATAAATGGATTGATGGAGGATCGATAGATGGATGGATCGATGGATCGATGGATCGATGGATAGATTGATGGATGGATGGTTGGATATATTTATGACTGGATAGGTGGATGGATGGATGAATTGATGGATGGATAAATGGATGAACGGATCGATGGATTGATCGATGGATGAAGTGATGGAGGTATGGATCAATGGATGGGTGGATCGATAGATGGATGGATCGCTGGAAGGATGGATTGATTGATCGATGGATAGATTGGATGGATCGATAGATGGATGGATGGATAGATGGATGGATAGATGGATGGATAGATGGATGGATGGATAGATGGATAGATGGACAGATTGATGGATGGAAAGAAGGATGGATGGATAGATGGATAGATAGATTGATGGATAGGTGGATGGATGGATAGATGGATAGATGGAAAGATTGATGGATGGATAGATGGATGGATGGATAGGTGGATGGATTGATAGATGGATGGATGGATAGATGATTGGATGAATAGATGGATGGATGGATAGATGGATGGATTGATAGAGCTATGGACGTATAGAGGGATGGATGGATAGTGGAATGGATGGATAGAGAGATGGATGGATAGAGGGATGGGTGGTTAGAGACATGGATGGATAGAGGGATGGATAAATATATGGATACATTGATGGATAAATGGATGGGTAGATGGATGGATTGGAAAATGGATAAATGGATAGATCGATGGGTAGATAGATGGATGGATGGATAGATGGATAGATGGATGATGGATGATGGATAGATAGATGGATGGATTGGATAGATGGATGGATGGATCGATGGATGGATGGATGAATGGATGGATGGATCGATGAATGGATGGATGGATCGATGGATTTATCGAGGGATGAATCGATGGATGGATGGATCGATTGATGGATGGATCGATGAATGGATGGCTCGATGGGTGGATTGATCGATGGATCCATGGATGGATGGATGGATGCATAGATGGATGGATGGATTGATGTTTGGATGGATAGATGGAAAGATTGATGGATGAATGAATGGATTGATGAATGGATGGATAGATGGATGGGTGGATAGAATTGATGAATGGATAGATTGATTGATGGATCGATGGATGGATGGATCGATGGACTGGTGGATAAATGGATGCATGGATCGTTGGATGGATGGATTGTTCGGAATGATTGATGAATGGATCGATGGATGGATGAATGGATAGATTAATGGATTGATCAATGAATGGATAGATGGAACGATGGATGGATCGATGAATGGATGGTTCGATGGATAGTTTGATCGATGGATGGATGGATCGATGGATTGATGGATCGATGGATGGATGGATGGATTGAAAGATGGATGGATTTATAGATGGATGGATGGATGGATGAATGGATGCATAGAATGATTGATAGATGAATGGATGGATAAATGGATGGATGGATGGATAGATGGATTTATGGATGGATGGATAGATGGATAGATGGATAGATGGATGGATGGATAGATTGATAGATTGTCTGATAGATAAGATAAGTGATGTAATTGGGATCGATTGGATAATTTGGATACATAGTATAGTTGGATGGATGGATGGATGAATGGATGGATGGATAGATGGATGGATGGATGGATGGATGGATGGATCGACTGAATGATTTATCGGTGGATGGATGGATCGATTGATGGATGGATCGATGGATGGATAGATGGATGTATCGATAGATGGATATATTGATGGATCAATGGATGGATTAATTGATGAATGAATGGATCAATGGATCGATCTATGTATGTATCGATGGATAAATGGATGGTTGGTTAGATGGATAGATGGATGGAAAGATCGATGAATGGATAGATGGATGAATGGATAGATGGATTAATGGATTGAGGGATGGATGGATGGATGGATGGGTGGATAGATGGATATATTTATTAAATGGATAGATGGATGGATGGATGAATTGATGGATGGATAAATGGATAAATGGATCGATGATTGATCGATGGATGAATGGATGGAGGTATGGATCAATGGATGGATGGATCGATAGATGGATGCATCGATAGATGGATGTTCGGATAGATGGATGGATGGATATATTGATGGATGGATAGATAAATGGATGGATGGATGAATGGATGGATGGATGAATGGATGGATGGATGAATGGATGAATGGATCGATGGATTGATCGATGGATTGATTGATGGATGGAGGTATGGATCAATGGATGGAAGGATCGATAGATGGATGGATCGCTGGATGGATGGATTGATTGATCGATGGGCAGATTGTATTGATGGGTAGATGGATGGATTGATAGATGGATGGATAAATTGATGGATGGTTTGCTAAATAATGGGTTGATAGATGGATGAATGGATGAATGGATAGATGGATGAATGGATAGAAGGATAGATAGATGGATGGATAGATGGATGAATGGATGGATAGATGGAAAGATTGATGGATTGATAGAAGGATGGATAGGTGGATGGATGGATAGATGGATGGATGGATAGGTGATTGGATGAATAGATGGATGGATGGATAGATGGATGGATGGATAGAGGGATGGGCAGATAGTGGGATGGATGGATAGAGGGATGGATGGATAGAGGGATGGATGGATAGAGGGATGGATGGATAGAGGGATGGATAGTTAGAGGTATGGATGGATAAAGGGGTGGATGGATATATGGATAAATGGATGGATGGACGGATAGATGGATGGATGGATATATGGATGGGTGGATGGATGGATGGTTGGATGGTTAGATGGATGGATGGGTAGATGGATGATTGGATAGATGGATGAATGGTTGGATAGATGGATGGATGGATTGGATGGATGGATAGATAGATGGATGGATGGATTGATGGATGGATGGATGAATTGATTGATGGATGGATGTATGGATTGATGAATGGATCGAGGGATTGATCGATGGGTGGATGGATCGATGGATGGATGGCTCAATGGATTGATGGATCGATGGAGGGATGGATCGATGGATGGATAGCTCGATGGATGGATGGATCGATGGAGGGATGGAGAGATGGATAGATGGATATATGGATGGATTGATTGTTGGATGGATAGATGGATGGATTGAAAGATGGATGGATGGATGGATGGATGGATTGATGGATGGATGGATCGATGGATGGATGGATCGATGGATGGATGGATCATGAATGGATGGATCGATGGATGGATGGATCGATATATGGATGGATAGATGGATGGATGCATAGATGGGTGGATAGATTGATAGATTGAATAGATGGATGGATTGATGGATGGACGGATAGATGGATGGAGTGTTAGATTTATGGATGGATAGATGGATGGATGGATAGATGGATGGATGGATAGATGGATGGTTGGATAGAATGGATGAATGGATAGATTGATTGATGGATCGATGGACTGATGGATCGAAGGACTGATGGATCAATGGATGGATGGATCGATGGATGGATGGATGGTTTGGAATGATTGATGAATGGATCGATGAATGGATGAATGGATAGATTAATGGATGGATGGATCAATGGATGGATCGATGGATGGATGGATGGATTGATGGATGGATGGATCGATGGATGGATGGTTCGATGGATAGATTGATCGATGGATGGATGAATCGATAGATTGATGGATCGATGGATGGATGGATGGATAGATGGATGGATGGATAGATGGATGGTTGGATGGATAGATAGATGGATGGATGGATGGATAGATGGATGGATGGATCGATCGATGGATGGATTGATCGATAGATGGATGGATAAATGGTTGGATGGATCGATGGATGGATTTATAGATGGATGGATGGATGGATGCATGGATGGATTGATAGATGAATGTATGGATAAATGGATGGATGGGTGGATAGATGGATGGATGGATGGATGGATAGATGGATGGATGGATGGATGGATGGATGGATGGATAGATGGATAGATGGATGAATGGATAGATAGATGGATAGATAGATTGATAGATAAGATAAATGATATAATTGGGATCGATTGGATAATTTGGATAGATAGTATAGTTGGATGGATGGATAGATGGATGGATGGATGGATGGATCGATGGATTGATTTATCTATGGATGGATGGATCGATTGATGGATGGATCGATGGATGGATGGATGGATAGATGGATGGATGGATGAATAGATGGATGGATCGATAGATGGATAGATTGATGGATCAATGGATGGATGGATGGATTTATGAATGAATGGATCAATGGATCGATAGATGGATGTATCGATGGATAGATGGATGGTTGGATAGATGGATGGATGGATGGATAGATCGATGAATAGATAGATCGATGAATGGATAGATGGATAAATGGATTGAGGGATGGATGGATGGATAGATTGATGGATCAATGGATGGATCGATGAATCGATAGATGGATGGATCGATGTATCGATGGATGGATGGATCGATGGATAGATGGATAGATGGAAGGATGGATATATTTATGGATGGATAGCTGGATGAATGGATGAATTGATGGATGGATAAATGGATGAATGGATCGATGGATTGATCGATGGATGAATGGATGGATGTATGGATCAATTTATGGATGGATCGATAGATGGATGGATCGATAGATGGATGGTTTGATAGATGGATGGATGGATAGATGGATGGATATATGGATGGATGGATAATGGATGGATTGATAGATGGATGAATGGATGAATGGATGAATAGATAGATGGATAAATTGATAGATGGATCGATGGATGGATGGATAGATGGATGGTTGGATAGATGGATAGATGAAAAGATTGATGGATGGATAGATGGATGGATGAATAGGTGGATTGATTGATAGATGGATGGATGGATAGATGATTGGATGAATAGATGGATGGATGGATAAGTGGATGGATGGATAGAGTGATGGACGGATAGAGGGATACATGGATAGAGGGAAGGATGGATGGAGGGATGGATGGATAGAGGGATGGATGGACCGATGGATTGATGGATCGATGGACTGATGGATCAATGGATGGATGGATCGATGGATGGGTGGATGGTTTGTATGGTTGGTTTGGATTGATTGATGGATAGATGGATGGATAGATCGATGGATCGATGGATGGATGGATCGATGGATGGAAGGATCGATGGAGGGATGATCAATTGATGGATGGATCGAAGGATGGATGGATCGATGGATGTATGGATCGATGGATGGATGGATCGATGGATGGATGGATAGATATATGGATCGATGCATGGATGGATGGATTGATGGAAGGATCGATGGATGGATGATCGATTGATCGATGGATCGATGGATGGATGGATCGATGGATAGATGGATCGATGGAATGATGGATGGATAGATAGATGGATGGATAGATGATGGATGGACAGATGGATGGATGAATCGATGTATGGAAGGATCGATGGATGGATGATCGATTGATGGATGGATCGATGGATGGATGGATCGATGGATTGATGGATCGATGTATGGATGGATAGATGGATGGATGGATAGATGGATGGATAGATAGATGGATGGATAGATGATGGATGGATTGATGGATGAATGGACAGATGGATGGATAGATGGATTGATGGATGGATAGATGGCTGGATAGATGGATGGATGGATAGATGGATGAATTGATAGATGGATGGATTGATAGATGGAAGAGAAGAAGAAGAGAACGCTTTAATTTTTATAAAATATTATTTAAACCGTACATTCCATTATACGAAAAAAAAAAGAACTATTCAATTAAAATATATGATCTTGAAAATGGTCGTTGGTTCATTTGGGCATTATGACTGAACTTAATAAATAAACTTAACTAAATAAATAGATATTGAATACTATGAAGCTGATTATTGCAGGACATGCGTAACATTCTATTTTATAAGTGGATATACTGCCATCCCTGTAACTATCGTTAAAAGATCGAGTCTCGCTCTTCCGGCCGACGAAATTTTTGGTTAGAAATATATTGGAATATTCGCACTGAAACTGCGCATCCGTCAAATCTGTGAGGTCAAAGGTCAGAGAATAACAGACTGGAATTAAATTGTCTTGATTAGAATACATTTGTTGCGCGAAGTTTTGCTCTGACATAAAAATTGATATTGTTTTGTTGTTGTAGAGCTTCTTTAAATTAATATTGAGAGAGGTTTGACACTGGGGCCGTTCAAGTTTTCTGTTTGTTTTTGTTTTGTATTCGATCACCATAAGCTCTACTGTTTTCTGATAGATTAAAAATTAAAATTTAGTAAAGTCGCTATCTAATTCTTCGTAGACAAGATATCCCGAAAGGTACAATTTCGTGTTGATACTCAGAAGGGTGACTTCTACTGGCGGCCACCACTCATCACGTATGTCAAATTGCAGATTTTGCTTCAGAACACGGTGTAGTAAACTTGGAATAGACACGTAGTTTTGTAATTCTTTCAGTAAATGGTTTTGGTAAATCCGATGTAGAAGTAGTGTATCGATTTGCATGATTTGCCTCTCTTTACGTACCCATCTCTTACATTGCAGCTCACGTCACAGGACAAAGCGTCACTTCCATTGCCATAGACGAGGTCACATGACATCTTCTCCCAGGGACAACGTGATTTGGTATTTGAATCGTTACATGTTAACGTTATGTTGCGGAGATGAAACTCCACAAGTGTATGTGGTGATGAGGATTGCAATCGAGTATCCTCGTTAACATAAGGATAACAGTGCCCCAAATTTCTCTTGTGTGACAATGCCACGTGATATCTATTTAAAAACATAAAATAGCTGGTTGTATTCTTTGTACATTTGATGTATGAAACGAATGGTACAAGACTCTCTTTTTGCATAATTTCATCTCTTACTGTCACATTCTTAATTGCATATGTGTAGGATACATATTCTACGCGCTGGTAGCCAAGCATCTGTTTATTAAAAATTCTATGTCCAGAGAATAAAATATAAATAGCATAAACCTCCAACAAACGTCTCTTCGTTAAAAATGATTTACTGGGATTTTCTCGAATAGTAAAGTCCCATCTGATCGGTATTGACTGATTGTCGGCGTTACAGAGAAATAACTTCATGTTTTTTATACACAAGTCCTGTGCTGGTGTCTGTGACAGGTAAAAACATGAGCGATCGGATGTAATTGTCTGATAGAGGCACATTTAACCAATCTGAAAAATGATTTTCAAAATCTTCAACATGCGAACTAACTATAAGTTTTGTTGAAATCATTCTGATTTTTACAACTTGAGATTAAAAGTGTCTGTGCAGCACTCGAACACTTGATGTCTAAATTGAGCAAATGTCCAAATTTTTCAGAAGCCTCTACTGAAGTCGATGAACAAACGAAAAAGAAATCTTCACAGCAATTCCTGTACACGATACATTTTTGATCGCACGTGCAAGGGAAATGTTGAACTTGTCCACATTTGCCCCTACAAGAAGCCGCCTCTGGAACCTCCCCAAGATTTGGCAAGCCAAAAGACGCAGGGTCTTCAAAAATCTTAGAATATTTTAAAATGTCGATTCCTCCAACAGGAATAGAATATTTTTCATGAGGTAGTCTGAACCTCTGTGCCCATGTCATCACTGGGTTGAGTACAAATACTACACAAAAGTACGCGGACTTAGAAAACATTGTTGTCTTTATAGCATTAGGTAACCAAACATTTGAAATGCACACAATCGTCCGTTTTCTATATCGTTGTAGAGAGACGCTTTTCATTACCTAGCAATTGCCTGGAAGAATTTTTCACGCTGCATTATCTCGCCTATTTTATGTACAGCTTAAAACTGACGAACAGACCTTAACTTAAGGCCACCAAGAAATTTATTTTGACATTTTCATCAGGAAAAAAAGAAAAAAAGCCATTGTTATTTTAATTTTTTATTTTATTTTTTATTTGGAGAAGAGGCGTCAGTTCTCGGGATAAAAATAATGTAAACTTGATGAGTGAAACATTCAACAGAAGTTCATCTCGATCTTTGAGCAACAATAATTCATTTAATTCTACTACAACTTTAATTTTCTGCTGTGTTAGCACTGGAAATTAAGCAAACGAAAATATCACTGAATGATGTTGATAAGTTTATAAAAAGTATCATATTAACGAATCAATGTTTATGGCCTACATATATAGCACTTCATATTGACCTGCTTAAATATTAAGGACGAATCAACAAATGCATATTGCAGGCCATAATTTAAATAAAAGGAAAAGGAAAAAGGAAAAAAGTATTTCATGACACAACCCAGAAAGACAACGCAATAATGAATCACGGATTCAGACTTCTCTCCTGGAATTTCATTTTTAAAGTTATTGCAAAATGTCAACGGAAACAAAATTGCTTTTCAGGAGTCTGACAAAAGAAAATGTGACGTTTAGTTTAAAGCTTTATTTTCAACTGTATTCTTTAGGAACCCATTAAAAATTGTTCACTGACATGACCGACACATTTAATCTCACCTGGGGGAAATAGCATAGCTTCGTTGACTCTTTTTTTAATGTCATTGTTAAAATAAATTAGAAAAAGTCGCCGCGAAGATTGATCCTTATAATTACCTATGCTTGCGATACAAGGATACAATGATACAACCATGTGTATAGGGATAGAGGTATGAGGATTAACATTCACATCAAGGTGTAAGATGATTGCGTCAAGTTGTAAGATCATTTCATCAAGAAGTAAGATGATTTAAACAAGGCGTAAGATGATTACATCAAGATATAAGATGATTTAATCAAGGAGTAAGATGATAACATCAAGGAGTAAGATGATTTCATCAAGATGTAAGATGATTTCATCAAGATGTAAGATGATTTCATCAAGGTGTAGGATGATTTCATCAAGGTGTAAGATGATTTCATCAAGATGTAAGATTATTTCATCAAGGTGTAGGATGATTTCATCAAGATGTAAGATGATTTCATTAAGATGTAAGATGATTTCATCAAGGTGTAGGATGATTTCATCAAGATGTAAGATTATTTCATCAAGGGGTAGGATGATTTCTAAGCAAGAAATTTCTCAATGCCGGTATAATTTAAATTGCAGTAACTTGATCCGACGACATTTTGGTGAGATCATCTGCGTCCTAAGCACGGCTGCTATCTAACTTTCTAAAGAAACCATCAAATTCTCGAGCTAGAGCTAATTAAGACTTCCCCAACATACCCCATCTTCCTCCCCCCCCCCCACTTTACAACCCAACCAGAGCTCGCATCCTAGTTGGGCCGCCAAACGGCATCTGGGAACATTCCGCCACTGACCCAGCCCCGCCCCCCATTCCCTACCCGCCCCTCCTCCGATCTAGACTTCCCCCACCTACCCCATCTTCCCCCCCCCCCCCCACTTTACAACCCAACCAGAGCTCGCATCCTAGTTGGGCCGCCAAACGGCATCTGGGAACATTCCGCCACTGACACAGCCCCGCCCGCCTTCCATTCCATTGACCATACAGGCATGGCGGCAGGTATCAAGGACGAAACACCTGGTCGGCGTGTGGTGCTGCTCTTTCAGCACCTGCAGTCAAATTTTCTAGGGGTTTTTGGTGGTAATATCTCCACATCCCCAAAACGCCCCATTTCGATCAAGGGTTTGGGCGTCAGACGACCTCTAGTAGGTAGGTCTACACGTGTTGCTGCTTTGCTATTAAGTCACATCGTCTCTAGGACTGCTAAATGTATGACTGCTAAATATGACTGTTAAATATGACTGCTAAATATGGTGGCGAAATATGTTTGACTCTGGTCACATTTAAAATTGCTAGCCATAAAGGTAAAGATACTCCAAACGTATGTTTCAAATGCATGAAATTGATATTCGTTGTAAAAATTCAGTCCAGTATTCTGTCGAAATGAGACTTTTTAAAAAAAAAAAAAATTCTTTTTCAAATTCAAAAATTAATCAAATTCCTTCTCATATTCCTGCCCACATAATGATGATTACATGTTGACCTGGTGTGTGAACTTAGATGCCAAAAAACATGTCAACCACTTTATTTAAAATCCCGAGAAACGTGACGAATAATAATGAATTGGGTCGAGTTGGAATTGAGATCCGTCCCCCTCTCTTTTCCACTTTCCCCAGTTGAGTAATTCCATCACTTCCCACTTACTACAAAAGTGTGTAGATGTAATTGAGTTATGCCCATTGTTGCGTACCGCTGTATTGTGCTGAGAGTTTATTCTCTTATTTTACTCTATGGTTCGTGACAAGGCAGTACATAACAAAGGACGACATCATTAATTAAATACAGTAATAAAGAAAGACCCCCCCCCCAACCCACACAGTAGGGCTAATTTCAAATAATAATTTATGAACTTAATTTAATAATTACAAAGTCAAATAGAATAAAGCTAGAGGCTATTCACTTACAGTACACCAATGAACTTGTACCGGTACAAGGTTGAAGAAAGGTGATCACACGCACATCAAATATTAATATACAAATCTACGATCAGTACAAAACTCTGTTTTTTTCTCTTTGTATCGCAATAATAGCAATTTCCCACTAGCTCTATATGTCGATCGGCTTATTCATAGTCTTTCTTAGAGACTTTTCCAGACAGTCGTTCGGTATTGTTCCTGTACCTTGACCCGTATGGTTAGTTCTAGAGAATTCTAATTTTAAAGACTGTGTTAATTTGTGGTCAAGGGAGGCAATTTTTCATTAAACTACACCAGTCGTCGCAGAGCTTGGGGTCACCCAGAGGTCATGCACGGGTTTCACGATGTCAACAAGACGCCTACCGTAAAACCACCCCTTCCCCTTTTTTTGATATCGTGTAGATGTACAACTAACTTCTATCCACGATTCCCACTTTCTTTGATAGTGTGCAAATACAACTAAGTTCTGACCACCCTTGCCACTTACTTTGACAGTGTATAGATGTAATTGAGTTCTGCCCACTACTCCCACTTACTTTGACAGTGTGTAGATGTATTTGATTTCTGCCAACACTTCCTACTTATTACGACAGTGTATAGATGACATTGTACATTAGATTTATAACAATGCTTATATATGTATATAGAAAAGTGTAGTCCACAAGATATAGTCTGTCCACCAAGAAACAGAAAAAAACCAACATGTTCAACTGCAAATAAAAAGTAAATATAAAAATATTGTTGATTTTGTATAAACACACTTCAGGTAGCTTAACAGCCTTGAGGTTTCTTCGTTACAAGTTGGTATGCAAAGACGAAAATTAATATAATGTCCACCATTTTAATGTACTAAAAACTATTTCTATACCATAGATTAGCTATTAACAATGTAACACTTTACAAACTCTTTTATAATACACTTCTGGACGTGTGATTCCGCGTCATGTGGTTATCAGTTTCATGTCCCAGTGACATCACAGACGTCTTGTTTTCTTCCACGACGACAAAGCTGCGGTATTCCTTGCAGTGAGAATTGCTGCTGTTCTTCACCGCATGTAATAATTGTTTGTAATCATCTATGATCTTCTATTTCTAAGGAGCAGATTCTATACAGAGCTCGGATCTGATTTTTTACAGACCTAGGATAAAATTATATACAGACCTAGGATCAGGTTCTTTAGAAACCAAGAATCAGATTCTGTACAGCCTTAGGTCCAGATTCTAAACAGTTTTTGGATCAGATTTTATTCAAACAGAGGATCAGATTATTTACCGACCTGGGATCAAATTCTATACAGACAAAGAATCATATTTTATACAGACTTTTGGTCAGATTCTACACAAACCTAGGTTTAGATTCAATGTAAACTTATGATTAGATTCAATACAGACATACGATCAGATTCTATATAGCCCTTGCATTAGAGTCTATACAGACCTAGGATCAGATTCTATATAGCTCTAGGATCAGATTCTATACAGACCTAGGATCAGAATCTATACAGACCTAGGATCTGATTCTATACAGACCTAGGATCAGATTCTCTACAGCCCTAGGATCAGATTCTGTACAGCCCTAGGATGAGATTCTATACAGATCTAGGATCTGATTCTATTTAACCATAGGATTGGGAATGGTCAAATGGATAAAGAAATTCATGGAGTTGTTTTTTTTTTTTTATTATTTAATTAAATATTATTCATATTATATTTCTCAGAATTAACATTAATACTTTTGGGAGATTTGATATTTCTTAACAGGCTTCAACTATGCTGACTTTGGCTCTGGCGACAGAGATTCTTTTTTTTTTTAAATGTCGCACAATCTCTTCACTCAGATTATAAATGTGACTTTCACATTTAAATGTGACTTTCACATTTCTAAGTGACACCTTGTAGAGGGCAGCCTTTAAATTTTAATCTCTACTTCTTTTTTTTTTTTTTTTTTTTTTTTTTTTTTAAGTATTTTTTTTTTTTTTTTTTTTTTTGAAGGAATTTTATAACGTCAGTAGAAACGAAACGGATTAGTGTTTCAGTAAATACTCTTTTGATGTAGACACTAATTAGGAACATTCATTTTTTTTAACAATTTTTTTTTCTCTCATGCAATAAGTTTTAATTGCCTACGGAAAGTCCGCACTTTACAAGATTATTTTGCTATTGCAATATGGCTTTAATTGTGAATAGCTCAGAGATCAAGCACTTCAGTCAGCGTGCAGGGGTTTGTCCAACAAAAATAACAGCTAACTCGAGAAATTCCTTGTAATCATCTATGTCAGGCCTGCACAACTCAATACGTTAGGTGGGCCGTAAAACTTTATAAAAAAATGTGTGCGGGCCGAAAGATAATAGGACAGGGGCAAAAGGTATTAAGACAATAATAATAATAAAGAATATTTCGTTACTTCGCGGGCCGCCAAGTGGGTGCTGGCGGGCCGCATGCGGCCCGCGGGCTGTATGTTTTTCAGGCCTGATCTATGTGTTGCGTAGGTTGAAACTTCTTATTACTAATGCTACGAGACTGCCCTAGTCGTATTTTAAACTGCCCGTAGCTATTTCATTAGCAAGGACGCCTTCCTGGCATGATCTGTCAATTTTCCGCCATGATAGCTTAAAGCCCTTAAATTTTGTGCGGCAGGACTAAAGGTTGCAATTCCAATACTCCCACCACCAGAATACCTTAGGAAAGTTTTCTAAGATGTGGTGGTGGAAAGCGAAGGAGAGAAGATCCTCTTCAAATTATGTTCTTCAAGTTTGCCGGCTCAACTTATCTGTCACGTATTATTTGAAATGTTCCTAAGCGCATTGCGTTTACTTGATCTCTTCCAATAAATGTGCAACTACAGATGATTGGGTCACTTCAGTGATGAAATGCAGCCTGGGAACACAAAGAAGTTGAATAATTATTGACCTTGAACACTGCGGAAGTCCATCAACCTTTTCATTCCTAGTAAGGTCAAGAGGAAGCTTTCCGTTGCGGTCCACTGACAATCGTCAGAATAAGATGCTTGAAATTCTCTCTTCAAATGTTGTTGCTATCAAATCATCTGAATACAGGAGATCATTTTGAAGATGTACTCTTGTAGAGCCGATCAATAACCCTTCATCTGTTGATCTTTGGGAAAATTTTCAAGTACCTGCCATTTGCGCCCCATGCATTTCAACTTGCAATTTTCTTTTAACGTCTGCATTGTCGTTTTTTTTATAATTTTTTTTTACAATACTTACAATATTTCTTTTATCTATTTCTCACGGGTTCTTGTCATTTAACGAACAAACGTTTGATTGCAGATCAGCTCTGTTACCCACTTAGTGGTCTGTGTTTTTTTTTCTAAATAATTTCAGAAACGACCTCCCTCTTTAATTACTGTCCAACCCGTCGTTGCTATTTTTTTATTAGTCGGCTGCCGCTAGCTGTACTCAATTCCTTGTTAAGAAACTAAGTTTTCCATTGCAAAGCAAACATCTGCTTCTTCGTCCTAAACCGTTGGTGAGGATTCGAGCGTCTGTCGGTTTGTTTTTTTTGTGTTGTTTTTTTTAATTTGTTACTTTGTTTTGTGTGTGTTCTTTCTTTTTTTTTCTCACTCTCTCTTTATGATTTAAAAAAAACATTGACTTTTGAAATGTAATTTAAACATAATGAACACAACATTTTACGGTTGGGGGTTAATATATTAATGACGTCAGTTTTCTAGTCTGTAAGGGAGCTGACAAACCTGTGTGAACGTCCTAAGCGATTGTACAAATACTATTTACTTATACACTCTATATATTAATATAAAATATGGGATGTGCAATTTGACGTAAGGAAATCCTGACACGTGAGAGTTTAACGTGACAGATGATAGGTAAAAGTATACAATTTAATTAGTACTAATGCTTTTCTTTATTAGAAAATTTTAATTGTATTTCAAACCTGTAAAAGAACTAACACCAACTTGTGATCAAACACTTAAAATAAACCAACACCAATTTGTGATTGAACACTTAAAATAAATCAACACCAAATTGTAATTGAACACTTAAGATAAATCAACACCAAATTGTAATTGAACACTTAAGATAAATCAACACCAAATTGTAATTGAACACTTAAAATGTATCAACACCAAATTGAAATTGAACACTTAAAATAAGTTAACACCAACTTGTAATTAAACACTTAAAATGAATAAACACATACTTGTAAATGAACACTTAAAATAAATAAACATCAACTTGTCATTAAACACTTCAAATGAATTAACAGCAACTTGTAATTCAACACTTAAAATGAATTAACACCAACTTTTAATTAAACACTTAAACTTATTAACACCACCTTTTAATTAAACACTTAAATGTATTAACACCAACTTCAAATTAAACACTTAAAATTATCAACACCCACTTTATAATTAAACACTTAAAAGGAATTAACACCAACTTGTAATTAAACACTTAAAATGAACCCTGATGACTACGGCCCTAAATTGTAAAGCTGTCGGTCCAAAATCTGCTGCTACCCTCTGGGATGCTCCTTCTTTGCTAAGTGCTATTTTAATTTATTTTTTTTAATTCAGTTTTTTCTGGGGGGTTTTCGCTGACGAAGCTTCCTGCCGACATGTTCGTTGCTTTGTTGCGTTCCTTTTTTTTCAGGTTTGGACATACTTTATTTTACTAGTTTCCTGATCAGTAAAACAGGACCAGAGACAGACAAGAACTATTCAATTTAGAATACATGAATTTTTTTTTTTTAAATTGTATTGTTTCACTAGGCAACGTGTTTTACCTTAAAATAGCTTGATAATGGGACACACCTGATAGGATCTATATGGAGAATAAATTAATAACAAGATTTGGTACGTTCACTCCATACGGGATAAACCGAATCCACAATTTTTACGTAACTGCTATGTCTTTTCCCTTTTTTTTTTTTTACCTAACTTCCTTTCCATTCTTCTTCATTTTGTTTCTGTCTGGTTCTTTGCACCCACTCCTAATTTTCTCCCTTTTTAGGTAGGATATATTAGGCATAAAATTACATTATACTTATTTAAATGTTCTGTTGTTGTACTAATGAAGGCACTTGTCGAAACGTTTACTTGTTTATTATGTAAAATTAGTATTAGCTGGCATCCGTCCGTCACAATGTGACGATGGAGTGGGCTTCGTAGGACGAAATCCACATAGCCTGGGATTATTATACTTGAAGGATTATAAGCTGGTTCCCAACAGCAAATCGCCTCTCTCCACGCCGCTGGGTAACCCAAGGGAACATCATTGGATGATACAGCTTGGCACCAGTGACGTCGCAGGAGTTGTCGGAATGTTTCATTGTATCAATGTTATCCGCCTTTCGGGACTCCATCTCCGGGTTTGATTTCAGAGTTTCCTTCTCTTAGATGAGTTGCCGTCCAAGGTTAACGAGTCCCATCTACCCGGGGTGCTGGTGGTGTTTTTGCTCTAGCTGGAATTGAACTCCAGACCACCAACTTGAGATTTGCTCAGTTTAGACCACTCGGCCACCCAGCACCCAAAAATTAGTATTAAAGCTCAACATATATTGTTATATTGACACAAATGGTTCGTGTCTAATTAATCAACATTAATATACTGAATGTTAAGGTACATGCGAAATTTTCCATGGAATATGCGGATGAACTGCAAGCCCTGTTACCATCATGAAAATATCGATTCTCGCTCATCAGGCCGACCAACTTATCATATAAAAAATAAGAAATTTCTCAATGAAACGCCGTGCCTGTAAGATTTTGCGGAAAATATCCGCAGAAAAACAGACGTGAATTAAATGCATCATTGTCGCAAACCTTTGGCCTGAAATTGAACTCGATACCGATTTGTTATTAAACAGCTTCTTTGCATTAACATTCAGATATTTTTGACAAGGGGATCGTTTGAAGGTTCTATTTGTTATTGTTTTGAATTCGCTCACCATAAAAATCTAAAATTGTCTCAGAGATATCATTAACAGCTTTGCTTTTGTCACACAACAATTCTTCGTAGACAAGAAAGGTCCATGTGTATAAATTTGTTCTGATATTGGGCAGCGTGACGTCCACTGGCGGCCACCACTCATCGCGGATGTCAAGTTCTAAATGTTGTTTTAGCACTCGGTGTGGTAAACTTGGAACAGAAACGTAGTTTTTGTAACTCTTTAAGGAAAAGGTTGTTGGTTAAGCCGATGTAGAAGTAGTATAACGCTTTGCATGTGTTGTTCCTCTTAACATACCCATCTCTAGCATTGCAGGTGACGTCAAATGTGAGAAAGTAACTTTCATTTCCATAGCCGAGGTCGCAGGTTATTTCCTCCCAGGTAAAACACGATTTGGTATTTAAATAGTTGAATGTTAGCGTTATATTCTGAGGATGAAACTCCACAAGTGTAAACGGGGATAAGGATTGCACAATCGAGTATCCTCGTTAACGTGAGGATAACAGTGCCCCAAGTTTCTCTTGTGTGACAATGCCACGTGATATCTATTTAAAAGCGTACAGCTGTTGCTTGCATTCTTAGCACATTTGACGTAAGTAGCGAATGGCACAAGACTTTCTTTTAGCCTAATGTCATCTCTTATTGTCACATTTTTAATATGATCTGTAAAGTAAAAATAGTCCAGGCACTGGGAGCCAAGCATCTGTCCCCTTGAAATTCTATGTCCAGAGAAAAAAATATAGCTCGAATGAATCATTTCTAAATATCTATTTTTCATATTTAATATTGAAGGAATTTGTCGAAGAGTAAAATCCCATCTGATCGGTGTTGAATGATTATCTGCGTTACAGAGAAATATCTTCATATTTTTATACACAAGTCCTGTGCTTGTATCTGAGACAGGTAAAACAAACTAAAGATCTTATGTAAGGGTCTGAAAGGGACAAAAATATCCCACCTGAATATTGATTTTCAAAATCTTCATCATGCGATCTATACGTTTTATTGAGATCACGTTGATTTCCACAACTTGAGATTAAAAGTGTTTGTGCTGTACTCGAACACTCGATGTCTAAATTGAGCATATGTCCAAATTTATCAGAAGCCTCCACTAAAGTCGATGAACAGACAGAAAAAAAATCTTCACAGCAATTCCTGTAAACCATACATTTTTTATCACACGTGTTGAACTTGTCCACATTTGCCCCTACAAGAAGCCGCCTCTGGAACCTCCCCAAGATTCGGCAAGCCAAAAGACAAAGGGTCTGCAAAAATCTTAAAATAGTTTAAAATGTCGATTTCTGCAACAGGAATAGAATATTTTTCGTGAGGTTGTCTGAACTGCTGTGCCCATGTCCCCACCGGGATGACAACAAATACTACACAAAAGTACGTGAACTTACAAAGCATTGTTGTCGTTATGGCGTAAAGTGAACGCTTAGAATGCACACAATCGTCTTGTTTCCTATGTAGTTCTAGAGAGACACTTAACTTTTTGATCAATTTACTGGAAGAATTTATCATTCTACGTTATCTTGCCTTTTATATTAATTTACAGCATAAGCCTGCATAAGCATTTGTGATCGAAAAATTTAAAACACATTTAATTTCACACTTTTTTTTTACAAAAACAAAAAGCAAATGTCCTTAGATGCGTTTTCCATTTCAGTGTTGAAATAAATTAGAAAAATCTCGCTGCGAAGATTGATTATCATAATTATCTACATGATACTCGATACAAGGATACAATAATACACGGAAATAATTATACAGCCATGTGTATAGGGATAAAGGGTTGAAGGGATTACATTTTAGAATGTATGGACCTAAATGTGCGTTGGTTGGGACATTATAAAAAATTATTTAAGTGCACCCCCTTGAAAGTGGGATCATAATCTTTACCTCGTTTACCTAGGACCGATTATTGAGGTAAGAATTTTCCCCACAACACGAGCTCACTTGATTTACCAATATTTCAGTTACATCAGTTTGTTGTTGTTTCTTGTTTTGTTTTGTTTTTGTTGTTGTTGTGTTTTTTTTTGTGGGGGGGGGGGGGTGGGTGGGAGAGATACTTTTTATTACACATTTTTCTATTTAACAACTATTTTTTTTTTAATGAAATGATACCTGAATTATTTTATGGACATTGCTCATACAAACTCATTGTGAAAAAAAAAAAATCTTTTTTTTTTTAAAATGGAAATAACAATACACATTGCCAAGTTATTAAAACATACAACTGATAAATATAAAAATAATTAGCAAGATGTAAGATGATTTCATCAAGGTATATGATGATTTCATCATGGTGTAAGATGATTTTATCAAGGTGTAGGATGATTTCATCATGGTGTAAGATGATTTCATCAAGGTGAAAGAGGATGTCATCAAGGTGTATAATGATTTCATTTGGTGTAAGATGATTTCATCAAGGTATAAGATTATAAGATTATTAAATCACGGTGTAAGATTATAAGATGATTTCATCAAGGTGTACGATGATTTCTAAGCAAGAATTCTTGAATTTCAGAATAATTTAAATTCATGTCCATTGCAGTAACTTGATGCCAGAAATGTTTGTTTTATGTCATCTCCTTCCTAATTATGGCTCTCAAATATGGCTGCCTACTATTACTGCTATATATAGCTGTTAGATATGATGGCTCTATATGGTTTCTAAATATAATTACAAAATATGGCTGCTAATAATGACTGCAAAATATAGTTGCTAAATGTAGTTGCCATAAGGGCTGCTAAATAAAGTTTCTAAATATGGCTGCTAAATATGTTTTCTTAAAATGGCTGCTAGATACTGTGTTCCTCTAATCACATTTAAAAATTTCTACTCATTAACAACTAATGAGACCTTAAATCAGGGTCTCAAACTTGCGGCCCGCTCCCTGGCAGCAAAGCTTAGAGTGAATGCGGCCCGCACGTTTTCCCCATTCTCACATCTAATTTGACTAGAAGTTTATTTTATTTTAAAGCATTTCATGAGACAAACAAGGCCAAAGTGCAATTTTGAGAAAACAAGCTTCGAATATTCTATATACATATATCAAAAGTTTTAAAAGTCAGTTATTGGGTAATGCCCAACCATAATTGTGTAAATCGTAGTAATCTGACACGGTGTCAAAGAATCCCTATTAAAATTGTCCCTAGTGTGTACGAGTGACGAGTGAGGGAAATTCCGAGCCTGTCAACTTGGTCACTTTCAAATTATTGTTAGTCAGTAAGTCCTTTTCTACGCTAAGAAGATTAAAGTTCATTTTCCCTAAAAAAAGCATCTTCCTTCTCATCAATAATTCATAAATATCTCCTGTTCCTGGCTTCTGTATCAACGCATTTAAGTTTTAAAATCGCTATTGGGAATCGCCATATTTTAATTTTCATTTTATGCTTTTTCGTCTTTGTTTACCAGAAGCTCATTGTTTTCATAGCCTTTATTAGCTGATTTTTTTTTACTATAGATAGCAGGGGATTTTATTTTCTTACCAAGACTATAATGCCGTTAACAGAGATACGCAATGAGACGGCCGGGTCTACTTGTGGAGTTTAGGGGTGATGGAATGACGGCCGGGTCTACTGGTGGGGTTTAGGGGGTGAAGCGGTGCTCACCATTCGAGGTTTAATGTCTTGTTTTCCCCCATTTTTTTAGAACAAACTAACGCAGTTATGCACAGCGATTTGTTATTGTCTTAGCCAAAATTAACGAAGATTTGTTTGATGTAACTAAAACTGTAGAAAAATGTTTGTTGATTCAATCTCAGCCAAAAGGTCGTTGGTACCAAACCTTCTCTTTCCAGTTTTGATGACATGCGACAGAAACCATTATGGAAACATGTTACATTATTATTTTAAATTACGGAGCAATATATATTTCATACGTCAGAAATTACGTCATAAATCGGGAAATCACTCTCTGACTACTGCGGCCTCATTTATTATGTGGGTTTCTATACCTCCCTAAAAGCAAAGAAGAGGCGCTGCCAAGTCTCTGGTAGCAGGGAGTGGGAGGAGGGAAGTGGAGCCTAGTTCTTGAGAACCCTGAATGCTTTAATTTGTTATCAATAAAGGTTTAGGGGATTGTAACAGTTGTACTTTATTGAATTTGTAATCACTTTTTTTTTTGTGGAATACTTAATGCGGACAAGTCTCACTCAAACTCTACCTCCTACGGCCAGCGGATAATTTGACTTTGAGACCCCGGCTCTAAATGAATTCTAGTTAAAATTTGAAAGTTCATAATGTCAAATAATCGTGTGTTTTTTTGTTTTTTGTTTTTTTTGTTTTTGTCTTTTTTTTTGTTTTGTCTTTTTTTTTTAATTTTAATATTTTCATAATTTTCTATTGTGTACCTTGAGTTGTCTGTTCTAGATTAGATTAAAGAAACATTTTCAAAAGTAATGACTTTCGAAACTTTTATGCATATTATACGTTTTATCATATCGATTTTTGCACATTTTAGATCTTGTGATTTCAATTAAACATAATAATACATTTTATGATTCTGAAGATCACATCACGTGAGAAGGCGGCCTAATAACTGTGTCATAAATTTTACCCGATGGTTGTATGTTCATAAGAAACCTTTCGGAATTCTTCTTCATCTTTGAATCACAATAGCCGATTGTAGTCCACGTAAGAATTAGTTGTTGTTTTTTTTAACTCGTTAAGGGCCTTGGACAAATACTGATTTGCCAACAGTGTGATAAAACGAACATATTTTAGGTCGACTAGCCAACACTTTTTGAAAACTTCTCAATTTTGAACTCTATAGGTAAAATCATTTGTTCTTGCACAGTAAGTGGCGTCAAACGTCGTAGCTGACAAAGGCAGCCGTTTTCTGTGCAGGTGCATCAAGTCCTTAAGACGGCAAAAGGCGCTTGCTGAGGGGATGGTGGCTACAAATTTGATGCTCACCGTAGTTGTGAATCGAATTTTGAGGTGATCAGAACAAAGTGGCTGTAAACTTGCTGCTGTTCTTAGATTTGATGATAAAAGAGATCCAAGTTAATTGAATATATTCGAGTTTTGTGTCATATTTTCCACTCGGTATATAATATAACTAGCTTTCTATGCAATAGTTTAATCATTTATTAATCATGCATTCATCAATCAAAATGTTAAAATTAGTTGAGATTTGCTAAATGACCAGTAAAATAAGCGCTTTTGGTCAGCCACCACCCCGCTTTCATATCTAAAATATAGCAGTCCCTTGAGAAAAGCGTCCGTTGACACGATCAAATTTTCGATCATATATTTGATAAAATTTGTGTATGAAGCATTGTCACAACTTGTAAATTACTAGTTGATCAAATTCCCATTTTTGTCCACAAAAAAAAAAGGAAAACACGCATAAAATAGTGCGTCTATACACAAATTTGACGCAAAATTTGATGGTAATTTGATCATGTAAACTGACGTGGTAAGTGAAAACAGAGGGGCGGCAAAACTCACTTACGTAGTATGTAAGAAGTGGACTTCGCTTCTGTTTTTTAATAAGCATTGTAATAAGTCAAAAGTCAAATCCCACCTACACATTGAACATTAGCGTCCAATCTTTGAACGTTGAATGGGCATCACTCAATATTTAGCTGAGCGCAAATTTAGCTTGAAGGAACTTTCGACACAATGATTTACTCTACATAATCTGAATTGTTTAGGTCTAATTGAGCTGCTATGGAAATTCCTTTAAACAAATGAGTGAGCATCTAAGTCGAGTTGTGCCTAAAGAAACTCAAGTTCATTTTTGTTGTGTCAGACTTTTGATGAGCGAAAAATCAATATAGCCCACTCTGGCTCTAACGACTAAATCGTTAAATAATGCCCACAAGGTCTTCAATGAGATACTAACCCAAAAAGGTCTTCAATGAGATACCAACCCTGCAAGGTCTGAGATACCAACCCAACACGGTCTTCAATGAAATACCAACCCAGCAAGGACTGAGATTCCAACCCAAGAAGGTCTTCAATTAGATACCAACCTTGCAGTCTTCACTGAGATACCAACCCAACAAGCTCTTCACTAAAATAACAATAAAAAAGGTCTTCAATGAGATACCATCCAAACACGATCTTTAATGAGCTACCAACCCAGCGAGGTCTTCAATGAGATTCCAACCCAGCGAGGTCTTCAATGAGATTCCAACCCAGCATGTGCTTAATGAAGATATCAACCCAATAAGGTCTTCAATGAGATACCAACCCAACAAGATCTTCAATAAGATACCAACCCAACATAGTCTTCAATGAGATACCAACCAAACACGGTATTTAATGAAGTACAAGCCTAATAAGGTCTTCAATGAGATACCAATCCAGCAAGGTCTTCAATGGTATACCAACCAAACACGGTCTACAATGAGATACCAACCCAACAAGGTCTTCAATAAAATACCAAAAAAGCAAGGTCTTTGATGAGATACAAACCTAACAAGGTCTTTAAAGAGCTACCAACCCAACAAGGTCTTCATTCTCTCTCTCTGCCACGCCTGACTGTCCTTTGTCCCAAAAAAATTTAAGCACTACAATTTGACATGTGTCAGGCAAAACAAAGTGTTTGAATAAAATTAATGGTGATCTTGTATCTTTTAAAATAAATTTGTTAACACTACTTCTCTTTAAATAAAACCCAACTTACGACAATAACATGGCATTCATGGTGGCATTCATGGTGGCATTCATGGTGGCATTCATGGTGGCATTCATGGTGGCATTCATGGTGGCATTCATGGTGGCATTCATGGTGGCATTCATGGTGGCATTCATGGTGGCCTTCATGGTGGCATACATGGTGGCATTCATGATGGCATTCATGGTGAACTTCGAACACTAAGGTGTTAAACTTTTTTCTTTTTCTTTTTTTTTTCCCCCTATCTGCTAGAGAAGACTCTTGGTCAAAAAGTTCTCTATTGTTTTTCCTAATATGTCAAGATTCCAGATACCTTGTTCCACTATGTCCTTTAAAAAGCTTGAACTCAGTCCTTCATTTATTACTCATTATCAACTTACATTATATTCAGTCATATCAACCTGCTGCATATAATTTAAAAAGTGTATTTTTTTTTTAAATACATAATTTACCAGTTAAATCACTTTCGATGCAATTAATCAATTTCGTTTAAAAATCACTGCTTATTTCTAATTCCTCCACGCCCACTACATTTATAGTATGTTCCTTATATTTACAGAATTTAAAATGATCCCATCAATTGATGCGGACAATAATAAAACTTATCCCAAAAACTTGGCAGTTCAAAAAAAGGTTAAAAAGAGAAACCAATGCAATAACTTCGTCCTCATACCGTGAAAGGTGACTTCTAATGGCGGCCAGCGCTCAGACCGTGAAAGGTGACTTCTAATGGCGGCCGCGCTCACCACGGATGTCAAGTTGAACGGACACGTAGTTTCATAGCTCTTTCAGGAAAAAAATTTTGAAAAAAAAAAAAAGATTTCTTAAAATCGTAACGCAATTTGAAGAAGTTGTCTCTCCTTAAATAACACGCTCTGACAGTGCAGAGCCAGCGCTCAGACCGTGAAAGGTGACTTCTAATGGCGGCCGCGCTCACCACGGATGTCAAGTTGAACGGAAACGTAGTTTCATAGCTCTTTCAGGAAAAAAATTTTGAAAAAAAAAAAAAAAAGATTTCTTAAAATCGTAACGCAATTTGAAGAAGTTGTCTCTCCTTAAATACCACGCTCTGACAGTGCAGCTGACGTCACGAGAAATTAAAGTTACTCCAGTTTGCAGGGTCAAGGTCATATGGCATTTTTTTTTCCATTGGAAAACTTGGTTTTGGGATGTCAATCGGTCAGTTGTAACGTTGTATTCACAAGGTGAAAATTTAAATGTTTATATTGTTTTAGTAATTGAGACTAATAATCGTGGATAGCATTTTTTCCAAGTTAAATCCCTAGGGAAACAATTCTACATGATATTTATTTAAATTGAATGTATATGACCTTGAACCCATGACGTAAATACCAATGGAAAAAATCCTCTGCCTAATTCAATCCCTTGTTGTATATTCTTTCGCGCATGTAATAAATATTGTTGCGACTTAGAAAAATAGTAAAACTACTTCGATCTCTTATTGTTTTATTTTAAGCAGTTCATAGCAAACAGTGTACTTACCAAGGAAATTTTCTTCAGCCATGTATCCGTTAAAATTATCTGTAAACAAAATATAGATCCACTTAATGTTAAAAAAATTTCACTGACCAATTGTCTGCACGATCTGACTGATGATGTTGACATTCATTTCTTCTTCATCGCAAAAAAAAAAAAAAAAAAAAAAAACCATAAAACAAAATATATTTCAACTTCATCAGAAAATAAATTTAATCAACATTTGGAGAAACTTTTGGACACGGAAAAGAAACTTTGCACGAGACAATATTTTAACCTAATGTTTAAAATATTTTTTTTTAAAAACATGATCTTGTAAGCTGATATTCAGCTCTAAACGAAAGAGTATTGATTAGAGCCCACTAAACAGCTGCTTCTCAAATAGCATGCCAGTGGCGTAGCGAGGGTGTTTGGCGCCCAGGGACAAGATTCGCGCCCGGGGACAAGATCCATTTTTAGCGCCCCTTTTTCTTTTTTTTCAACGCTCAAACCCATTATTTTCATCAATAAAATAATATCAAAGCACATTTTGGCGCCCCTAACTAGCTGGCGCCCGGGTACATCTGTCCCCCCCTGCCCCCACCACGCTACGCCTCTGTACCATGCTTCAACAAAGTTGATTAAGATTATTTTGTTGTTTTTTTTTTAATGGGTGCAGAACAGAACAGATGACACCACAAAATTATTATTTTGAAAATATTAAATTAGATATATATATATACAATGATTGCATACTCGCGTATCGGGTGGAAAATACTGAACTGCCTCTAGATAATCGTGAAAATAAAGTCTAACAATGATTGCGAACCTAAACATTGTAATGTCTGATAAGGATTGTGAAGCTAAAAATTGTAATGTCTGACAAGCATTGTGGACCTAAACAACTACTTTATCAAATCATAAAACAATAACATTGATTCAACGGTTTGGCAGTGATTGGGGTGCATATCAAAAAGACAACAAATTTTCATTGTTTTGTCAACAACAGGTACTTCGTCAACTGGTACCTCAACAAATGGTACTTCAACAGCTGGTCCGTCAACAACTGGTACTTTGACCACTAATATTTCAACAATTGGTACGTTAAAACTGGTACTTCGACAACTGGTACTTCGACAACTGGGTTTTTTTAACAACTGGTGCTTCGACGACTGTACGTCGACAACTAGTACTTCAATAACTGTTGTTTTTTTTTACAACTGGTACTTAGAAGACTTGAACTTCGACAACTAGTACTTCAATAACTGTTGTTTTTTTTTTTAACAACTGGTGCTTCGACAAACCCCCTTGAAATTTACCACTTTTTAAAATACTAACTAAACGTGTCTTGCAATTTTGTGCATCTATATTTGTAAATGAAAGTTTAACTTTGAAATAAAAAACATACTAACTTTTTTTAGCAGAGTTTCCCAATCTTGGGAAATAATATTAAAGAAGCAAGTTTATATATATATATATATATATATATATATATATATATATATATATATATATATATACATACATACATATAAATATATGTAACTAGCCAATATACCCGGCGTGGCCCGGAATTGCATTAGGACCCCAATCCCGGCGCAGTTCCGTTTCCTGGTGTTATCCCGATGGGATCCCATTCCCTAATGGAGTCCCGTAACTGATTGGTTCAAGTTTACTGTTGGATCTCGTTCTCCATTAGGATCCTGTTCCACTATGGATCATACTCAGTGCGATTTTTTTTATTTTTTTTTGTGCAATTAAGCTTTTAGATCCAATTATATATCACCGTAGAACAATAAAGAACCTTCTGGGACATTCTAGATTAAATGTAATATCCTCCATGAAACGTGTAAAGTATTACTTTTCTCAAATGCGAAATGTTATATAAACTAAAATGTACTCATATAAATATAGTACATTTAAATTGAAATAGGGGCCCATTTAATAAACTACCGTTTTAGTTATATCTGAGATGGCTGGGGGCTATAAAAATCGTTAAAATAAATTATTGAATTAAAATTTAAAATTTGTCCTCTTAAAATCGATTTAAAAATGCCATAGATATAGCTTTTTAAGATTATCGAACTTTCTGGAAAATTCTAGATTGGATATTATTAATTTTAAATCCACCGATATTTCAATTAGGACTAAAAAACGTAATGAACAAAGCTAGGCTTAGATCCATAAATTCACATAGAACCTATACCGTTTGCTAACCCTATTGATATTTATATAGCTTATATAAGGAAAAATGAACTGGGGCCCCCAGCCCCATAGAAATGGATATCATGAGTTCAGTTACCTTCGGTATTTGAATATGGATGATCATGTGTATGTGTAATAAGTTTGGTCAAGCTCCATCCATTCATATGGTATGATAGATAGAACATTACAGGTAAGTTACATTTAACGTTATAATATATATTAAATGTTTAAATTATTGTTATATATAGCATTGTAATGCGTAGGGTTTTGCTTTAGGCACCACAACTAAGGGGCTTGAATTACATTTATATTGACGTCACTGAGTACATGGTTCGTGTCCTTCTTCCTTGCTGCCCCTTTCTAGCGTGCGAAATGGCTGTTTTACATTTGAATGCGTTTATTTTCTAGGTTTTCTGTACTTGAACGTTCTGAATTAGATTCCACATATAAAGCATGCGTACTTCCTTAGCAAAGAGACTTGAATGGACAGAGTTAGGCAGAGAGAGAGAGAGAGAGAGAGAGAGAGAGAGAGAGAGAGAGAGACAGAGAGAGACAGAGAAAGTTATTTCCGCTATATACGGGACGTTATATTAATGTGAGAGTACTTTTTTTTTTTTTTTAAATTTTGATGAGTTTATTTTTTTTTTCTCTTTAAGTTAACTTAGACTAAGACTTAGACTTAGACTTAGACTTATACTTAGATTTAGACAGACTTAGACTTAGACTTAGACTTAGACTTAGACTTAGACTTAGACTTAGACTTTTTTTTTTAAATTTTGATGAGTTTATCTTTTTTTTCACTTTAAGTTGATAGGTTGTTGTGTTGTGCTATTGTTGTTGTTTTTAAAATTAGCCTATGTTCTTAAATTTAATTTTGTATAGGTATTGATTTTTTCTAATTAAATTTATATTATGCTACTACTACTAGCTTTGGTAGCGACTTCTTTACATACGGTTTTTATCAGTCTTTTTGTTACGCATAGTTTTTTTATTAGATAAAATTTCTTTAAAACCCATTAAATTCTCAAAACCCTAGCGGTACGTAACGATGACGTCGTACGATTGAAATGTTTTGGTTTTTTTTTTTAAATTTATTTAACTCTACCAAAGAAACAAACGGTAGTCTTTATTACGCAACGCAAATATCTGATGGGGAAAAAAAGAAATAGTGATGAGAAAAATAAAATTTAACAGTGGGTGACGTGCACGGCGATCAAAACTGTTGGAAGCATGGAAACACGAGCCTTCTAAATGGTGTGTTCTTTGCAGTTCCACTTTCTCAAACGCCTCGAAGAAACATCCCAAAATGCAGACCACTTTCATCGTTTCAAACAACGCTTTATGTCTTTCGGCCACTCCTAAAACGGCCTTACAAACGCACGCGCTGTTGTTGGTCACGTTTCTGAAATCGTAATGCTCCAGTACTTTTCTCATGCGCCCTCCCAAATCAAAGGATTCTGTCAGCGCAATTGTTGTGTCTTTGGCCTGACAGGCATCTCTCATCAAGTGTCTCCTCAAACGGTACCGTAACAGATACGTCGTCTGAGACAGCTGGCGAATTTGACGGGCAGCGTCATTAACTGAAGCATGGTGAACGTCATACACAAGAAATCTGGCCACGTAAAGATCAGTTTTTAGGCGTTTATCATATACTATCTCTGGTGGCCACCATTCATCCAATATGTCAAGCATGAAACTATGTTTTAAAAAACAGTTTAAAAAACTTGACATCATGTTCATGACGTCAAAGTCGATGAAGACGTTATCAACCGACATGGCGACGTTATAAATATACAACCTCTTACAAAAGCCATCTGGGCGGCTTACAAACCAATTAGTGTCATTACATTTGATACACGAAGAATTCTCCTTTAGACAATGAGGACTGGTCCATTCAGTCAAGCTCCTTTCAGATGGTTCAACAAGTTTGAACACATTAGGTTTGAAACTGAACATTTGTCTCAAACCAACATGATCTCTGCTTGGATAATCGTCTTCTTCCAGCATATATTCACCATTACATCCGAAGCACTGCAACTCACCATCTTCCGGTTTAATTTCCATTGATCCATTTTTATCATTCAATTGAATCTTTGCACCTTCCACTTCAATCTTTGGGTTATCGCTACCAGTCAGATTTGATTTTAATTTCGTATCATTCCCTTGTATATTTTTAAAACTATCTGTTCTATCGCTGCCAGGACCTACCATCAATCTACTATCCACTGCAGTGACTCCAATATTAACTGGCATCACTCCACTAACGAACTCCATCAAACTATTACCTTCCGATTGCTTCACTTCCTGATCTCCTGCCGTCACTGCCTCATTTAACGCAATAGCCCCACTGTCAGCTTCCATCACTGCATTATCTACTGTCAAAACAACCCCATCCTCTGGCATCAGTACGCCGCCCACTGACATCACTATGTCATCCGCTGCTCTCAATTCATTACCCGATTGCATCACTGCGCTATCCAATGCCGCGGTCTCTAGGAATATTTTAGAGAGATCGTTAGAACCACTGGAGTTCTTGTTTAGTATTTGATGACACGAACAGTTTTGGTTCAAGGCACAACTTCCATTACACGAAGAGTTCATCATTTCACCCATGACATTTGTGACGTTGCTTTTGGTATCATGTTGTAATAATTTTAAACCTATGTGACTCTCCAATGCGCAACAGACAAGATCCATAGTTAGAAGTAGCTTAAAACACGTCATAAAAACTAACTCCATTCTCTGCAAGTAATATTGGTTTAAGCGTCTTATAGCTTTTTTTCCATATTTGTTTTTCGATTAATGCACTTGTTGTACACTTATTGTACGCTTTTCGTACATTTGTCGTACACTTGTCGTACACTTGTCGTACACTTATCGTACGCTTATCGTGCACTTGTACACTTATCGTACACTTTTCGTACACTTATCGTACACTTGTTGTAGACTTATAGTACACTTGTTGTACACTTATCTTACACTTATCGTACACTTGTTTTACACTTATCGTAAACTTATCGTACACATGTAGTAAACTTGATGTACACTTGTTGTCCACTTGTTGTCCACTTGTTGTCCACTTATTGTACACTTGCTGTACAGTTGTTCTACACTTTTTGTACACTTATCATACACTTGTTGTACACGTTTTGTAAATTTTGTGTACACTTGTACACTTGTCATGCACTTTTCTTGTAGTAATATCTGTAAAAGTATGAAAGTTTAATTAATAATTTTGTAACAATCATTCCTCTAGAATACGTCACACATTTTTAACGATTTAAAGTTAAATAATTCAAGCTGTTAAGTTTCTTTCTTAAATTATTAAATGAACGCTTGTCGACTTAAAAGCACATCGAGCAACTTTAACCCCGGGGAAAAACATCATTACAAAAAATTTGTCGGAATTTAAGCCTTGTGGACGGTCCTTGGTGAGACGAATCTACTGGAGCCCCTGGCAAATAATCTTCAGTCAAATTGGGAGTCAACATTTTGTTTAATAAAATATGAAGAAAAAAAAAAGATGGTGGATTTTGTGCTCGTTTTTTCACGGACTTAATTTGCAGCAGAGCCTCGGCGATTCCGCTTTCTGTTCCATCCTATCAGAGATATGACGCATCATAATTAGCATAATAGTTATTTGACATAATCCGGCTCACACGTGATCCTTACACGTATAACTTTCCACATCTCCAGTCCCATAGTGTTACTCCGTACTGTAAAAATTTTGAACAAAATATAAAATGACCAAAGATGCAGCTTAAAAAAATAATTATAATTTTGATTCGTATTTTATTTGGAGTTTGATATTGATATGTAAATCTATATATGTTTCTTCATTTTTCTGTTAAATGTTCCAATTTCGAAAAAAAAACATTGGGTGATATACTGTTTGACGCTATATAATTTCATATCAATATAATTAATACGGTTTCATAACATATGGCAATGTTGATTGCGCACTATTTTTTTATTAGATGTTTTATTATGGTTGGATTCTGACAATGTTTCTTGCGAATCTGCAAATTGTGACATGAAATAATTGAAATGAAGCAGTTCTTTAGCAAACTCCCACTCAATGACGTCACATAAATTCTCTCGAAATCTTTTTAGGAGCTTCTTCAATTTTAATTTCTGGCATCGTTTGAAAATCGACAGTAAACCCAAATTCGGCAAACAATAAATTTCTGATATACATTAAGATTTGCAGAGTCCACTCATCCGGTCAAAGTTTACAATCCAGAAAGCTGCCCTTGTGGCATTTCACTTACTTGGCGACTACTTTCCAGATATTTGTATTTAACAAAAGTCTCTGGCCTCTGATTCGCATCCACAGGAATGATCTCGGAATACTTGTTCATACCGGTGCAATTGAAGCCGTGCGATGGTGTATTGGTTCGCAACAATCTTGGGATCACTTCATTTAGGGTGGTCACTATTTTAAAATCAAGTGTAAAGTTTTTCATCACATTCGACATCTTACATTTTGGTTAAAAAAAAAGAAAGGATTGCTACTGTAGCTTCAGGAATGCTTCATCTCTCTCTCTCTCTGCCACCTTACTATTTCCAAATAAATGTAAGCTCTACAATTGGCGATGTTCCTGGCGTGCAAACAAACTGTTTAAAACAAATTAATGGCCATCTTGATTTCTTTCACAACAAATTTGAGGAACACTAGTTTTCATTGAATAACGTTCAACTTACGGCAATAACGTAGTGTTCAGGGTGAGCTCCAAACACTGAAGTTTTTTAAATGTTTTCTTTTTCTTGTTTTTTTTTTAGATCCAGTCTGCTAACGAAGGGACTCGGTCGAAAATGTATCTTTTTTTTTTTTTTACAGTCACCTGTTTATAGTTTGAGCCTCCACATCCTTGTTCCACGGCTTCCTTCACACAGCTTGAACGCAGTCCTCCATGTGTTACTCATTTTCAACCTACTTTATAATCGGTCATAGGAACCTACTTTATATTCAGTCATATAAGTTAACTGTATATTCAATAATATCAACCTACTGTATATTCAATCATGTCAGCCTACGGTATATTCTTTCATATCAACCATTCAATCAGATCAGCCTACTGTATATTCAGTCATCTCAACCTACTGCGTACAAGCCCGTGTATCTTTAAGATCGTTAAGATCCGAACATTACATCGATATGTGAATTTATTTATTTTTTTTAAATATACATTATTGATCAGATTAAGCACTTTAGATTTCAGTAATAAATTTCTTTTTTTAAAAAAATCACTGCTTATTTCTATCACCCCCCCCCCCAACCAATTCATTTATACTTAGCCCTTAATATTTATATGTTTTCACGTTATACCACTAACTTATTTAGACAATAATAAACCTGTTTTGTTTTTTTTTAACTCCGCCGTTGTAAAGAAGAAGGCTAACTAGACACGAACTATTAATATCTATAAATGTGTCCTGATAGCGAGAAGGATGACTTCTACTGGCGGCCACAACTCATCAGGTACGTCATGTTGAAAACTGCTTTAGCACACGGTGCTAGTGTAAACGTAGGAAGTGCTGCAAGAACCGATAATACCCCACTTTTGACATCGCAGCTGACGTCACAGGAAATTTAACCTAGTTCAGTTTGCAGTGTCATGGACACATGACATTTTCATCCAGTGGAAATTTGCCTTTGGCATCTCAACTCACAGTTAACGCGTCGTATTCTCAAGGTGAAGATGTAAATGTTTTATGTGGTAATAATCATTTAGAAATAATCCTCGGGAACATGAGAATAACATATTCCCCATGTGAAACACTGTCACGTGATATTTATTCAAATTTGAACACATGCGGCCTTGAAGCCATGAATTAGGATGCGAACGGCCAAAATCTTTCTCCTTTGCATAATTTCATATCTTGTTGTCACGTCCTTAATGCTATCACCTTTTTGGTCACATTCTTAATGCCATCTCTTGTTGCCACATTCTTAATGCCATAAGTGCTTTTAAAAAATATTGGCATTGGTAGCCAAGTGTTTAATTTTTCGTCAAATCACACCCACACCCCTTTTTTTTAAAACGAATCTCAGTGTCTAGGTAGCCACAAAGTTTGAGTACAAATTAAATACAAGAAATAAGGAATTCGGACATGTAAAAAAAACCTTGTTGTAGTCAGTGATTAACATAAATGGTTAGAGCTGCTACGATCTCTTTTTGTTTTGATTTCAAGCAGTTAACAGAACACGTTTATAATTCCCGCAGCCATTCATCAGTTCAAACTGGTCGTAAACCTACAGCTACAAACTCACTGTTAAATAGCGTTCACTGACCATGTGTCTGCCGGACGTGAACGATGATGTTGAAACTTCACACACCAAATGTCGGCTGAATGTTCTCAAATATTGATTTTTGACATTTCACTGATCAAGTTTCTGCCGAATCTGAGTGATGATGTTGAAATTCATTCCTTTCGTCGCAGGAAAAAAAAACAAAAAAAACACAAAACAAATTAAATTTAAAAGAAATTTAATTAAAATTGGAGAAACGTTTTCGGTGCGGAAAAGACACTTTCCACGTTAAAAATATTTTGAGCGTAATGGGTAGGATATGTACAAACAAGATCTTGTAAGCTGATGCACATAGCTAAAAACTTAAAGAATATTGATTCGAGCGCAATAAACAGGTGCTTCTGAAATGCGATTCTTCTACAATCTTAATTTTTTTAAATAATATCCGTTGGTGCACAACAGGACAAATGATATCACAAGTTCATTATTTTGTAAATATTATATGAGATACATGTACGATTGGTGTCACCGCGTGTATCGGGTGGAAAATACTGAACTCTTACTAAATACCCAAAAGGGTAAGTCTAACAATGATTGAAAACCAAAAAAAAATTGTAATGTCTGACTATAATTGTTAGCCTGAACATTGCAATGTCTAACAATGATTGAAAACCAAAAAAAAATTGTAATGTCTGACTATAATTGTTAGCCTGAACATTGCGCAATGTCTGACAATGATTGTGAACCTTAACTTTGCTTTGTTCGATAATGATTGGAGCCAAAACGTTGTAATGTCTGACAATGATTTTAAACCTAAAAATTTTAATGTCTGATAATGATTGTAAACATAAACGTTGCAATGTCTCGCAATGATTGTGAACCTAACCATCGCATTGTCTGACAATGATTGTGATCCTAACCATTGCAAGTTCAAAAAATAAATGTGAACTTTGCATTGTTGGACAATGATTGTGAACCAAAACGGTGCAATGCCTGACAAAGATTGTGAACCTAAAGATTTTAATGTTTGACATTAATTGTGATCCTAAACACTGTGATATCTGACAATGATTGTTAAACTAAACATTGCCATGACTAACAATGATTGTTAGCCTAGACATTGCAGCGTCTGACAATAAGTGTGACCCTAAACATTGTAATGTCTGACAATAACTGTGATCCTAAACATTGTAATGTCTGACAATGATTGTGATCCAAAGCGGTGCAATGTCTGGGAATGATTGCGAACCTTAACATTGCAATGTCTGACAATGAATGTAAACCTAAACGATGCATTGTTGGACAATGAATGTGAACCAAAGCGTTGCAATGTTTGACAAAGTTTGTGAACATTAACATAGAAATGTCTAGCAATGAGTGTTAGCCTAAACATTGTAATGTCTGACAATGATTGTGATCCTAAAAATTGTAATGCCTGACAATGATTGTAAACCAAAACGGTGCAATGTCTGACAATGATTGTAAACCAAAACGGTGCAATGTCTGACAATGATTGTAAACCAAAACCGTGCAATGTCTGACAATGATTGTAAACCAAAACGGTGCAATGTCTGACAATGATTGTAAACCAAAACGGTGCAATGTCTGACAATGATTGTAAACCAAAATGGTGCAATGTATGCCAATGATTGTGAACCTTAACATTGTTATGCCTGACAATGATTGTGGCCCAAAACATTTGGGACAACTAGTTTATCAAATGATATTACAAAAAACATTGATTCTCTGGTTTGTTGGTTGGAGGGGCGGGGGGGGGGGGCTTTTCAATAAGACTACAAACGTTCATTATTACATCAAGAACTGGTACTTGGACAACTGGTACTTGGACAGCTGGTACTTGTACAACTGGTACTTGGTCAACTGGTATTTCGACAACTGGTACTTCGACAACTGGTACTTCGACAACTGGTACTTTGACAACTGGTACTTTGACAACTGGTACTTGGTCAACTGGTACTTGGTCAACTGGTACTTGGTCAACTGGTACTTGGTCAACTGGTACTTGGTCAACTGGTACTTGGTCAACTGGTACTTGGTCAACTGGTACTTTGACAGCTGGTACTTTGACAGCTGGTACTTGGTCAACTGATACTTTGACAGCTGGTATGTCAACAGCTGGCACTTCCATTATTGGTACTTTGACAACTGACTCATAGACAAATGGCCCTTCAACAACTGGTGTTTTAACAACTGGCACTTCCAAAACGGGCACTTCAACAACTGTCACTTTAACAACTTGTACATACATATGTGTACATACTGTCGCCCCCATGACGCGGAGTGCACCAATATGTATATACGGTCGCTACATCACGTGGAGCGCTGTGAGACGCTATCACGCCGACTGCAAAATAAGTTTGCGGACTGAGCAAAAGGCACATAAATAAAAAAATGTATTTTAAAATTTAAAATTTCTCTAAATAAAAGCTCAATTTGAGTGAGTAGTTTATTTTTTTTTCTTTGTTGGTTTGTTTGTAACTTAAAGAATTAAAAAAAAATAAAAAATATTGTCAGTGAGTTGAAATTGTGCACATGTGAATTCTAGTGTCCTAGAAGTTAACTTACGAATTGTCACGTGTTAGGAAGACCTCAGAGCGGAACACACGAGTTAACTAATTTCATTTTCACGTCTTTCTGAGCTGTTTAAAAAAAAGTCAAGAATGTTAACAGACCAAACGAAAGAACGCGCTAAAAATAGAGACGGCTGTTGGTGTTTCTAAGCCCAATTTTCAGAAACGAAACCAAACTACAAATCGCTTGATGTATAAATGTATTTATTAATTTTGAATGAGGGGCGGGGGGGGGGGGGTAATCCTTAAATTACGTCCCGCAATTTTTGCCCAATTTTGACCTTCCC
>CAXITT010000551.1:470312-515111 GCA_964033795.1 Lymnaea stagnalis
CCCCCCCCCCTCCAAACTTGACGTATTTATGTATCACCCCAAAATGATTAGGGGACGTCCATTAACTACGTCAACAAAATAGGGGGGGGGGGTGGAAATAGTTGAAAGTTGTTGACAAGGGGGAGAGAGGGGGGTTCAGATTAGTTGACGTCAACAATCATGTTTTTCCTATTAAAATTTTAATATTAAAAATAGACTGGTTCTTACATTATTTTAAACAATTTAATGACGTTAAGTAGTCATATATGTTTAGGATTTTAACAATATAAGAGTTATTTAATGTCTGTCTGCCTGTGCACGGCAGATGGCTGGTCAGAACGTTAGCACACTTTGTTAGTGCAAGGGAAGTCAAAAGTTGGCATCTCTTCACCTGTCATTTTTTTTCTTAATCCGCTCCCTAGAATGATTAAAACATCATTTTACACGGTGTCCAATTAAAAAAACAAAACAAAACAAAAATCATCTGTATCAAATAACAACTATATCAACTCAAAGACAGAGAGAGCTTATGGCAACGATTGCTCACACAGAAAATGCTTCGATTTTAACTGCTGAATAGTTAGATAAGGATGATGTTGACTTATCTAGTATATCAGTTCCACAAGTTGAAAATTATAAATTAACTACTATAGACTAAGCCTATCAGGGGCATCATTTCAGGGTTTTTTTTCCAGGGGAAGGGAGCAGGGGGGGGGGTTAATAACGTTTTCCCTACAATTTTGTGTTATTAAAATACATCAGCACAACGTAAAACGTATTTATCAATTTATTTATATTATAATTCATTTTTTCGGGGGTGTTGGGTGGGGTGGTGGGGGGGGGGCAAAAAATAGGGGAAAAAAAAAATTGCGGAAAAATTGTTGACGTATTTAAAGGACGATCCCTTAAAAAGATAGGAGTACCCGCCCCTTTTTTGTTTAAAAAAAAAAAAAAAAAAAAAAAGCTCTGCTTATAACCACATATTAAAACGCGAAATGTTGTTTGCTATGTAAACAACTGATTATAATTAACGTCACATTGCCTTATGCTGTTTGCGATAAAAACAGGTTTTAATCAACATGATTCTGTTTAATTTCTGTTTTTAATTAATTTTTTTTTTTTTTTTTTATCTTTCTTTTAGTCTCTTTGATTTTATTCAAATTTTGAAGGAAAATTTTTTTTAAATTATTTTTGAATGTTTACAACGTTGAAAATGTATGACGTTGCTCTACTCTGTATTTCTATTGTAAAAGCCAAAGGCCTCGGTTATAGTGTGAGTGTGAATTATTGAATCGAGGTCAAACTTGGTAAAAAATAACTGTTATAATCCCCTTTGAAAATTTTGATGAATTTTAAGATAATTTTGGCTTTTAATTTTTGGTCAGTGTCAAGGTCATGGAATCAGCGATTCAGAGTGTGGTGTGATTTTGTGACAATTGGGTCATGTGAACGATAGGGGGTGGGGGTGGGGTGCACTTAACTTTTTCCCGGGAGTGCGCCCCCCCTCCCCCCCCCCAACAACCCGGAGATGAAGCTGAAAGAAACCCGGCACGAAACGCATAAACTTAAACGCAATGAATCACGTCGGTACATCGTCGAACAACGTCATGTTTAATCAAGGTTCCGTCTGTCTCATTATTTCCTTTAACTCTGCTCGCCATAACTTGACACCTTGTTTTTTTTTTGCTAATAAACTCTGGAATTCAACGTGCGTTTGTTTTACTCACCATTCCATCTAAACTCTCTCTCTCAAATTCCTTCTCATTTCTGCAGACGCTAGAATGGTGATTACGTGGCTACCTGGTTTGTTAGAAAAGATGCTGGAAACAGGTCCAAATGTGCATTGTAAAAAAAAGTGAACGTAGTAAAAAGTAATCGATAAGCCAAGATGGAAATGTGTGTTTACGTCAATGAGTTGTGACCACACGTTCCATGACACTTACTAAATGACAGTTTTTAGATGTCATTGTCTTCTGACCACACTTTCTTTCCCACTTACTGTGACAGTGTGTAGATGCAATTGAGTTCTGTCCACACTTTCCATGCCACTTACTATGACAGTGTGTAGACGTAACTGAGTTCTGTCCACACTTTTCTTGCCACTTACTATGACAGTGTGTAGATGTAATTGAATTCTGTCCACCCGCAGTTTTCCCACTTACTACTCAGTTTGTGATATAATTGAGTACTCTCCCTCCACCCCCGGCCCTACCTTTTAAATGTATTTATGTGTGTTAAGAACTGGATTACAAGTACGGATAGTCCTGATGCTCCTTCCAATGATTTGAATTGGATAATATCACTGCATACGTACCATTCCACGTCAAATGCTGTGTTCGGATCCGAGTTAAATTTATTTCTCTCTTCATGTGTGTTACTGTACTTGAGCCAGAGATTGGTGGCAACATGGGCGCCCGCAGGTAGGGGCCAGGTGGGGCACTTACCCACCCCCCCTGGATTGATTGGATTAAAAAAATTTAGACAAAAATAGACAAAAAATGTATTAAAGTAAAGCGAAAATAAAGAGAAAGTAACTAAGCTGATGTCCTGTCCGTTCGTTCACCATACAAATACGCTTCAATAAATTAAAACTACATTAAAACATTACTAAAAAATTTTTGCCCCCCCCCCTGAAAATTTAATCGATTTTTTTTGCACCCCCCCCCCTAGAAAGTTTTCTGCGGGCGCCCATGGGTGGCACAACCCATCTTCTCTGACAGAGTACAGATCTGGAACCAAAACTCTTGTTAAGTTTTATAAGAATTGCTTCCGATGTTGAAGTTGGCCGAGCAGAACGATATACTGGTGGCCATCCGATGTTGAAGTTGGCCGAGCAGAACGATATACTGGTGGCCATGCCGCACACAAATATTTTCGCCTTTGATTTTCGGAACCACCCTAAATTTTGTGTACACACATGTATGGAATTGACATCATCCAAAATGATGTATGCTCACATAATATGATATGAATCAATGTTTTCATAAAAATGCATTGACTCTGAATGCCGGGTGACAGCTAGTTATCGCATAATTACAAATATCGGTGCACTTTCTAATGGGGCTATGTTTACAGCGTTGTTCCTCGGTCAGAAAAAGTAGTCCAGCCAATAACGTTTAAATTTTATGGTATGCCGTTACCCTGAAATGATACCTAACATTTTATTTTGCAGTTCCTACACACACACACAAATTCCCTACAATGTGTTTGAAGGCCTTCCTTGCTTCTTTTTCGACTCACAAAGGGGTCGCGACCCACAGGTTGAGAACCGCTGCTCTAAGGTTGTTTTTTAGGGCTGGGTTGACATTTGTTATATTTCTATTGGTACTTGTTGTCATTAGTTTGACATTTGTTATATTTGGATTTGTACTTGTTGTCATTAGTTTGACATTTGTTATATTTGGATTTGTACTTGTCATTAGTTTGACATTTGTTATATTTGGATTGGTACTTGTCATTAGTTTGACTTTTTTTTTTAATGATTAAGCTTGTACTTTTTAAGGCCTTTCTAAATACAACTGTACTGCTCATGTCCGAACGGCATACCTACATGCAGCTGTACTGTTCATATAATGCAAATGCACTGTCTATATGTAACGACTACTGACAAACGAAATTGCTTTGCCATCGCCAATTTCCTTCTACGATTGCTTGCCCCACTACGCCTTGTGTTATTTTATGTCTAAGACATGGGCGGATTTAAGTTGCATCATGAGAAACGAGGGTGGAATGATATCTTTATCATTGCCATAAATAAATGTATGACATTTTAACAAGTGAATAAATCTGCTTTTTTTTTTTTTTTTTTTTTTTTTTTTTTTTTTTATTTTTTTTTTTTTTTTTTTTTTTTTTATTTGAATCCTCAATTTTCCATTTTTCTCTCCGGAAGGGCGGTGAAATCAGACACCAAACGAAATCTGGATACGCCACTGTGGGCGCATCCTCTTTATCCGTTTGTAAGTTAAATGAAAAAAAACAAAGAAAAAAACAACAAATAAATTCTTCACCTGTCGAAATCAGTTCCTTATATTTAAATACAATAAACTTCACAAAATAGTATTACCTTAAGACATTGACAAGTGGATTTTTGGGTAGACGGAGCCGTCCTGAGGAGCCTACAAACCCTGCACTCCATTTCTTCTACCGACGGGACGTGGGGGTATCTAAGGGACAAAAACGTGCGATGTGGGGGAACAAGAATGTTAACTATCAACTTTAAAGACAGGGGACGCGAAACCGACAAAAGGCGAAACAATGATAACTCGTTCTACCAATGTCCTGAAATGTTTACTACGAGTCTGACTGTTTTTTTGTTGTTTTTTTTAAATCATTGGCTGTGAAGACCAACGATAATAACATGAGTAAGTTATTTTATAAAAGGTTTGTGTCTTTAAATGGCGGGAATTAATAGGCCATCCGGGACAAAGCAGTCTGGGAAATCCTGATTATGAAAACATCCTGGTATTCCGTTTGGCCAAGCTCTCAACAGCCGTTCGGTACTTCAACGTTAGTGTGAGCCGCCATATGTGAAAACGTGTTAAGAACTTTGCTTGATGAAAGATTATGCGAACAAAATGTTACTGCCATATAAATTAAATGCAATACGGAGTGCTGGAAGCTGTGTTTTAGGAAAACGTGTAAAAATAGAAACATTACGTAAAGCGATGTGGCGTTCTCCGGTCTTAGAAATGACAAACCCTATAGCACGATCATTCTGAGCAAACAATGAAGCCTCTGTAACTGAAATTGTCAAAAGGAAATTCCATATCTCTACAATTTATATTTTGTTGTCTCAGAGAGTGAGTTGCTGCGAATGTGTGTGTGTGGGGGGGGGGGTGGGGGGGGGAATGTGGGGCCGCATGTCATAGCTTTTGACGTTAAAGAAGAAAAAAAAAAGAAGAGAATAAACTACAATTTATATTTTGTTGTCTCAGAGAGTGAGTTGCTGCGAATGTGTGTGTGTGGGGGGGGGGGTGGGGGGTGGAATGTGGGGCCGCATGTCATAGCTTCTGACGTTAAAGAAGAAAAAAAAAAGAAGAGAATAACGCTGCTTCTCAGGGTGAAATGGGAGAAAGAATTAACCATTTCTGGACGGAGCCTTCTCGGGGTGTTTATGCCACACACAAAAAAGGAGCTCGTTTTACGAACTCGACACTCGCATTGAATTATTTATTTTTTTTAAAATAAACTATTTTCTTGGCATATATAAAACTAGATATATTTTGTAGTAAATTGAATGAACTAATGCAATCTTTGTGAACCAAACTAAAATCTCCACATTTATGCTGATGAGCTATCCTGATTTGCATAATTTATGACTGTAATTTTTTAAATTATTCTTTGCATAAACATGACTTACCTGTATCAATTGCGTGCATTTTTGTTTACGGATGAAGCCTGGATAAGTCCTAACACTTCTGTTTTGTGGAAACAAGGCCCATGGAGGCCCTTCAGACACCCCTGGCCCGTGGTTGCCCTTCAGACACCCCTGGCCCGTGGTTGCCCTAAAGACCCCTCTGGTACATGGTTCCACTCTTTTTTTTATGCCCCCTGGCTATTTTTCAGGTGCTACAGACCCTCACAGTAACAGGACCCTAGTGACCTTCTCTTCATACAGACCCTCACAGTAACAGGACCCTAGTGACCTTCTCTTCATACAGACCCTCACAGTAACAGGACCCTAGTGACCTTCTCTTCATACAGACCCTCACAGTAACAGGACCCTAGTGACCTTCTCTTCATACAGACCCTCACAGTAACAGGACCCTAGTGACCTTCTCTTCATACAGACTCTCACAGTAACAGGACCCTAGTGACCTTCTCTTCATACAGACCCTCACAGTAGCAGGACCCTAGTGACCTTCTCTTCATACATACCCTCACAGTAACAGGACCCTAGTGACCTTCTCTTCATACACACCCTCACAGTAACAGGACCCTAGTGACCTTCTCTTCAGCTGAGTTGGTACTGAGAAAGTTGTCTGCATAACTACTGGTCTCTCTCATAAACATTTGAGTGATATTTAGTGTAAAAAGATAGCATTAAGCACTCAAATTGGGTGCTTATGCCGTTAGGAAAATATACAAACAATTCAGAGGGGTTATCTCTATCCAGTTGAGGACACCTAAGTAATAGGCTAATACTAAACCAAAGGCTCACAACACTTTCACGAGCCTCATCATTTTTATTGTCTTCATTACTTCCCTTGTTGTTTACATCAGTGTCCGATTCACTGCCAGAATGTGAAAATCACAAAGGATACTTTGTTCAGTGTCACTGTCAAGACATTTAGAAATTTTACGATATTATTTGCAACACTCAAAAAATCCCTGAGCACAACACAAGCTAGTAAACAATAAACGGAAGCCGCCATTAAAATGCCACGTTGTCTAGGAATATGTAAGAAGCAATCTGATGAGCTGGTAGGAAGACTAACCTGCCAATCTCGAGGCTTGAATTATCGGACCGATACATCGGCCGTCCATTTCCGCTACTCCACACCAGGCCGATAGATCGGCCATCCGGTCTTTTTTTGCTACTACACCCTGGATTGATAGATCGGCCATCCGTCTTTATCGCTACTCCACCATGGGTCGATAGATCGGCACAGCGGCCTCGAGGGGGTTAAACTTCTAAAACCAACAAGAACAAACAAACACATTCAACAACTAATGAACTGTCAATAAAACTTAAAATGAAGTTTATTGGCAGGCATGTTCACAAATATTTCTCTTCAGGACCGAATCTTTTCAGATGGTGCATTGTACAGCATGTTACACTTATTTCTATAACGACGGAGTCAGTCACAATCCAAGCACATAAAAAGATAAGCACATATGTGTGTCGTAATTGCAGTTCTGTACGATCATGTCTTGCACATGAGACTTAAGCAAATGTAGTTATGGACGATTAAGACTAATTGTACATGAGACTTGTATAAATATTTGTAGTCCAAACGCCATGGATAAGATCTTCTGCTGCATTCTTTTAAACATTACAACATTAAACATAAAAATAGACACACGTAGGTCAAGCTCTTGAATAAGTTAAACAGAGTAAAATGTTCAGTTAGGATATAATTGTTAGAATTTGTCGACTAGGTGTAGATACTATGACCAATGGTCCTTCTAAGTACACAAAACCATGCTGCGAAACCAGTGGGGACAGAAGATTTTCCACTTTGCCGTAGCTCAAATTTTAAAGAGGAGATGTTTATCCATGGCAAGTAGAAATGTCAATAACAAAAGATGACCTATTTCAACGGGACGAACGTCTGCTTTAAAACTTATTTCATTCTACTTTCTCACTATTAGCCGGTGACAAAAGTGCGCATCAGATAGACTATAAATTGTGTACATTTAGAGGGACTATGGCATGTTTACTACAAAAGTGCGCATCAGATAGGCTATACTCACAAAAATTGTGTAATTTTAGAAGACTATGGCATGTTTGCTACAAAAGTGCACGTCAGATTGGCTATACTCACATAAATTGTGTAAATTTAGAAGACTATGGCATGTTTGCTAGAAAAGTGCACATCAGATTGTCAATACTCGCATAAATTGTATACATTAGAGGGACTATGACATATGTTAGCTCACGTAAATGGTGCAAAATAAGATTAGAGCAGCGGTTCTTATAATGTGGTCCACAGACGTCCCTTAGTTGTCCATGAAAAGATGTCAGGGGGTTCAATGTCCTTTTTAATATTATGAAGTGCATTTAAAAACCTTGTTTTAAAAATTGGTCCATGGCCAACATCTGACAGCCAAAAGGGTCTATGGAACATAAAATGTTAAGAACCGCTGATTTAGAGGGACTATAAATTAGTGCATGCAGTTCCTGATTTTCTTGACACACAGATTTACACAGTTCAAGATTTTATTTCACAGTACCACACAATAAGTCAATTTTCACATGTATATGATCATGAATCTACACCAGCTTTCTTAAAATGTTCTCTGGTCAATGCTCTATTATTTAACGTGAGCTGTGAAGTCCAGCTTTTGAAAGTTGGTCAAATCATTTTTATATTAAAATTATAACTGCACAAAAAGGTTTACAGTCTGTCAACACAGGCGAGGGGATAACATGAAGATGAAGACATTATTGCATGATGATGAAAAAATAACTTAACAACCAGTTAATTCTCAACACAACACAGCAGATGATTCTAAGGAGTTCAGATAAACAAACCAGGTCAGAAGTGTTACAAAATCTGAAATGAAAAAAAGCATGTCGCAAAATGGATCCAGCAGTGAACTCTTGATTATCTCTTTGGGATTGATTGGCCCATTAGCTGCTTAGCTGTGTGTGGGTTATCCTGTTGGCAGCTTACGCGTACATGGATTTCGGTTCTTTTTCAATACTAACATAATTAATAACTTCCTGTTTCAGCCTATGTACAGGGATGGCAGTTACAGCTTGTGGTCACTGTGCCATGATTTTACTTCATGAATGGATCACTTTTGTATTCCTTCTGAATGGACTCGCGGGTTTATTTTATTGCTCCAGATTGTTCTAACTTTTGTTACGGAATCTCATCACATTATTTTTACGTGTGGATATTTTTTGTTATGCCCCAAGCCCACCATCCTCCCCCCCCCCACCCCACTAGTCAATAAAAAAAAGGAAAAGCCTGGACAATCAAGAGTGTTTCAATCGGACAATCAAAGAGTGTTTCAATCAGTGATATCAATAAGCAGTGTCGTCGTGACATTTTGAAATGTTGATGATATGTTTATTTCATCTAATTTTGCAACCAATCTGTTACGATGGTACCTACATTTGGTAAACAGCTCAGGCTATTTCTCATCATCCACGAGAATTAAGCCGATTCATATTTTGAACACCAACGTCGAACAATCGGTTAGCCTCACACTGGCTGGGTTCTGCGGATTTTTTTTGATTCGGAAAGCACATTTTGTTTCTATCACAACGTTATTTTGACTATGATCAGCATGCACCACTTTCCATCAACATACAGACAGGTAACAGGTAATAAATTGATCATGGGCCCTTAATATATATATATAGAAGAAGAAGAACAGGAACTCTGTTTTCCTTTGTTTACTCGGTCTGTCATGGAAAGTTTTTAGTAATGGGTCAGTTGTCCTGAATGGCTCAATAAGTTTTAAAAAATGGGTCAGTTGTCTTGAATGGCTCAATAAGTTTTAAAAAATGGGTCAGTTGTCTTGAATGGCTCAATAAGTTTTAAAAATGGGTCAGTTGTATTGAATGGCTCAATAAGTTTTAAAAATGGGTCAGTTGTCTTGAATGGCTTAATAAAATACATGAATAAGACCAGCAAACAATTGATGAGAAATGAACATTTTAAGTTAAAAAGGAAAGAATTTTGTAAAATGTGTAACATTTTTTTTTTTTTTACGAATAACAAAGTAAAGTTCTTCAAGATTGAGAAGATCCCTGTTCAAAAACTGAAAGGGTCAAACACATAACTTCTTGGGGGGAGCTCTGATCGAAATTAACAATCAATTTTACATACAGTTCATATTAAAGTTATGTTAAAAATGATTTTACTATGAAAACATAAAACATATAGCAGATTAATCAAAGTAACCACTCAAGAGAGATGATTAACAACGATGATTAACAATGATGATTAACAACGATGTCTGGGACTAGATAAACAAACGGCGCCTGGGAATGATTTCTTTCTGACATGGGTCTATGACAGTTGACCCATCTAAGTTGACCCACGTCAACATGGGCAGATGTTCTTTGTCTTTCGATTCCCAATGTTATGCATGTCCCTCATGCTGGCCTCCTTGTATTGAGGGAGATATCTGGAGGTCAGCAGATAGTCTGTAGTAAAATTCAACAAATGCATGCACAAAATAAATTATTTGGTATTGAAATGTTGAGGAATCCTGGCAACCATCAAGGGGATGGAAAATGTGTAAATTATTAATTACACGGTCACGCAACATGAGGTAAATGCTGAGATAAAAATAACTCTTCACAAAATGTTTCTATGCAGATTCAGCATCAACAGTTTTAACATATATCTGTGGGGTGTTTTTCTTGGTTAGATATCATAACCTGTTAATTCTTTATTTTAAATCTGTTGTTATAAAAAAAAAAACTTAGAGTCAAAAGCAAAGGATAAGCAGTTTGAGACAAAAATATAGATTGTTAGGTATTATTTGATATGTTTTAATTTGCCATGGTAGTTCAACCATTACAATTCTTCACATGCTTTAATTAGCCACGGTGGGTCAACCAAAACAGTTTCTCTATCAGCTTTTGCGGAACAACTGAAAATGAGACACTAAAGATAATTGTCTTTAGCCATTTCAACTTAAAATATCTATTATCGCTATAGCTCTATAAATGTGTCAGGTTTTTCTCAATTTATACAGGAGACACACAAAAAAAAACAACATTTTATTAAATATGTAAAACATTTGTTTAGATTATGTAACAAAAAAACAAAACTTTTGACTAATGCGATTTTTTAAGATATTTTTACAGGACAAGGGGAAGCCCTGACATTTTAAGAGGGGGGGGGGGGGAGAAAAAACATAATTTTTTAAAAATCTGGACGCATTTAGTGAGTTGCAGCTACGCTATCGATAAACATGTTGCACATCTTGAACAAAAATGTCTTATTCCCTTAGTCTGTCAAAAGAATACCGGAATCAGAGATTAAAATTCAGACATGTCTCATTATTTTCAGCATGAATGAGAGCTCTGCTTCTAAGAAGTTTTTGATTATCAGTAAAAAAAAATTAATAATTTAAAAAATATTACAATACAACAGACTTTGAAGAAAAATTTAAAACGCGCTCATATATTTGGAGTAGCATTTTAACATTAATAATACAATTTATAAAAAAATATTTGACAGAAGGATTGACAGCTGGCAGGTAAATTTTCTTTTCCAAATAACCACACAGAAAAAACCACACACAAAAAAAAAAAAAAAAAAAAACCAAAAAAAAACCCACCAAAAAAAAAAAAAAAAAAAAAAAAATTTAAAAATTAAAAATACAATTTAAAAAAAAATATTTGACAGAAGGATTGACAGCTGGCAGGTAAATTTTCTTTTCCAAATAACCACACAGAAAAAACCACACACAAAAAAAAAAAAAAAACAAACCAAAAAAAAACCCACCGAAAAAGGGTTAAGTGAAATGATTGAATGAGGCAATGATAGTTAGTTTTGTGCTTAATCACTGACAGCTGTCACGTGACATGCTTCAAGTGAAGACAAATGCAGGTCTAACAATATCCCAGGGAATACTTCAAATATCCCCCAAACGGATTCATAATTTTTTTTTGTGCTGAAAGCTCTTGTAAATGTTGCGGCTCTTCAATTGCGATGACTGAGAGCACCATAAAAAAAATACAGATTGCAACGGCAGAACAGCCATTTGTATTGGCGCTTAGTATTTATAACCATTGGAAATATTTATGAAAGCAGATGAAATAATTTACACAAAAATAATTAATAAAAAAAGGTAAGCAAGATGACTTACATAATGAACTGCTTTATAATGGGAAATTATTTTAAAATGCCATTTTGAAAATAAAATTGACATCTCAACATACAATATTATATATATACAGATCTGATCTAGGAGCGGATGTCAACTTAAGTGTGGTGGGCTTGGATAACATAATCCGGGATGTCTGTTGTATAAATATATCTTATGATGATGGATGCTATGTGTGTCATGAACAACGATTGATGTCAAAAGAGTTGGCCTATGGAGGGGGGCAAACTATCATACTTTGGCTTTGTTGAACACGGCTACAATCCAATGGGGACGGTCTTTGTATTCCTCTATCTTTTCTTGATAGATTGCCCTGAGGTTCTTTGGTGCAGGGCCCCAGTCGCTGTCTGGTTTAACAGAGGACACCAGACGCTGGAAAGAAATTATACATTAAAAAATTTACAAGTTTTATGTATAACGACAAACCTTACTTTTTTTAAAATTCTACTTTTAGACTTAAGTCACAAGTTCCCAGCATTTTTGAGCTGCAAACTCCATTTGAAAGAAGCACGCAATTCACAGTAGCTTTTAAAAAAAAATTTTTAATTTTATAGGGTAAAAGGAAATATATCAAAAATTAAAATTTTTGGTGTAACTTCATTCATTTAATTTCAAATCTTTAAGTGCAATGATGGAAATTTTAACAGCTGTGTTTTTTTTTGTTGTTGTTATTCCTAGAACCTCATTTAACTCTCAACACTTAATCTGTCACTTTAATTAATCCAAATGAAGACATGATCCATTTTCCAGAGATGTGAATGTGAAGAAGCAAATGTGATCGTTAAAACTTTCAGACAGGGATTAAAACTTTTTTTTTTAAAATTTTTTAAAAAATAATTTTAATTTACATTTAGGCCTGCTGAACCAACGGGAAGATGGTGTGCCGACCCCAATGGAAAGCCGGTGCCAATGATGGGTTTGGGAGCCGGGACTCTGAGCGACTTGGAAATAAAAAAATGTCTACTCAACGCTTTTCTGCTAAATTGAATCGAGTGACACCGTGTTTTTGCACGTACCTGCCAAAGGCTCCCCTTCTGGTTGTAGAGAACCAACGCCATGCCGATGGGGATTGGAAGGAGAGGAATCACAGATATCATGAAGCCGATGATGTTGGCGTGTAACGGGAAGATGTAGCCGTCGTAAACGGGCAGGGAATATTTGGCACACGTAAATATAAAGGCAATCTGAAATTTAACAGCAAATGAAAGGGTCAAACAATGTTAGACATTTTCCAACAAATTTGTATCATTTTTTTTTCACTTTCTTTATGGTTGAATAAAACTATACTGGTACGTTGGAACGTTGATGTCAATGAGATAAAAAAAAAAAATTTATTTTCCCTGCACCAATCAATTCACCATGAACCATTTCATTTGTTGACTGTGAAAATAGTTTTGATCTAAAAGTGTTGGAAAAACTGCCATCCACAAGCCATCCTTGAGCCATCTCAAAAGCGTGTGGTATTTAAACTTATCCATAAGTGCTCGTTATTAACAATATCACATTCATGGTAATATTAATAATAATAATTATTATAAAGCTTATTTGAAAATCACGCTTCATCCCCAAAGGCTCAAAGTTCGGTACAAAGGCATCCATATTAAAAGAGAAATGAAACACATTGAAATGTAAAACGCAACATTACAAAAACTATGCGTGAGAATACCCATTCTAAGTCTTTCATCCCTTGCAACCATAAAAAACACAGGCCACTATACATCTAGAAGATAATAGCTAGCTGGAAAAGATAGTAGACAACATCACCCCCACAGGTGTTTGCTAAATAGATATGTTTTCAAATTAGTTTTGAAAGACTCCAGGGTCTGGCTGTTTCTGAGAGCATCAGGAAGTGTGTTCCAAATATTATACACAGAGACATGAGAGATTGGTCTCCGGGCTATAAATACCATTCCATAATTATCATAACAGCGTTATTTTTAGCTCCACTCACCAGCATAACAAGGGGTGTAATGAAGGTCCAGCAGGTCCTCATAATGATGCCTGGCCTCCTCCCAATCATCATCTCTATGTCATCACTGAACCTGTCCACCCCTGTAGATGCAATACAAAAATATGAGGAGTCTATAATTTCACAAAAGTTTACCGTGACACCAGGCCCACACCTAGAAAATTATGGGCCCCAGGCAGCTGTCAGAGTTTGGGCCCCTTTCATGTTTCAAACATGTGCAAATATTTTACAGCTCGAAAAAGGGCGGGCCCCTATCTATTTTGGGGCCCTGATAAGTGCCCCCGTGCGGGTCTAGTGACACAAACACCAGATGACAATTAATAATTGCATTCAGAATACTTTCTTACATTCAAACAGAACAGGAGAGAAATAAAAAAAAGATGCTTTTTGTATATTTGTTTAAAAACTAATAAATGCATATGTTGTAAATATGCTAATTCTAGATCAAACATTACGTCATTGAATTTTGTTCTTCCAAATGATATAAACACACCTTTTCAATTTTTTTTTAAAACATAATTTCTTAAAACTTCATAAAATAAACACATCCTGACCACTTTTGGGTTACTAGACTTACCATAGATCCATCCAATGACAATGCACTCTATCAAGGATGTAATCATCACACAGAAAGCTGCCACAAACCAGTCCAGCAGTGTAAAAACATAAATGCCACCCTGTAGCCAATAAAATTGTGATCAGCATATTAATATTGCAATGATAGGCCAGGATACATCATCTAAACATAACAGCTTTTTAATGAATGTATTCACTGCTTGGAAAAAATAACTTTCCGATGGTAAACTGAGGCACAGTTGTTGCAAGGACACATCCTTGTCATTTCGGTAAGTAGTATAGACCAACATTTCAATATTTCTGAGACAATTTGATGTTTATGCTAGCTACATGTTTCCCATAGTTTTTTTTTGTTGTTTCTTTAAATATATTTTCAAATCTTTGATACACGATGCAAAAAAAAATAAAATTTTGAAAGTTCCTCTACATTAACTGTAATGATTTTATGCTATAATTGGATGGTTATTTTAAAGGGGTTGTCACCACAGCTCGCTCACCCCCCTTCCACCCCCCCCTCCAATCCACACAAAAAAAATCATCCCGCGCACCAGTAATATGGTTAAAGTTGTATTTCTTTATGTGTATGTGATAACTCACCGCAGTGGCTATGGGCAGTGACAGACAATAGCTTATCATGGCCAAGCCAAATGTCAGCCAGATGCGTTTCTTCCTCAGCTGTTTAGGGAAAGCATCAATCAAACCGGCCACAACTGTCTCAAACATACCAAACTGAGAATAGTGAACATGGGGGTGAAATCTCTTGGGAACTTTTATTAAAAATGCATCAGAAAATGAATAAAAGAATATTAAACTATGAACATCTGAATGCAGAGATTTCACTCGAATCTTAATCTGGATAAAAGGTTAAATTTTTTTTAAAATTCACTTCCACCCTTTTATTTATGTAACAGCTTATCATAAACAAAAACTTAACTTACCTGACTGTCCAATCCTAAAGACAGGAGCATTATGAAAAATAGAACTGACCAGATCTGAGGGACGGGCAGTTTGGAGATAGCTTCTGGGTATGCAACCAGTGCAAGACCAGGACCTAAGAGGAAATGGATCAAAAAGATAATAACCAGCAATTTAAAATTTATACAATTTTAAGATGAACAAATTGAGTGAAGTTGGAAATGTTTATCATAACAATATATGCATTACGGTATTAAAAAAAATCAGGAAATTAGTGTCTGGTTTCAAAAAGGCAGGTCACTATGAAGTCGGGACCCCCTTGGGGGTCAAACAACCCCTTCCCAAGGGTCGCCTAAGACAAGTGGAAAATAGATATACTCTACTGTTATCAAGTAGCATCGAAAATAATTTAGTGGTTGGGGGGTCACCACAACATAAGGACCTAAAGTATGTGTCGCGGCATTAGGAAGGTTGAGAACCACTGCTATAGAAGGTTAGTTGCCAGAATGAATTCTAATGATCCCAGTGCTACATGACATTGGTAGTGTTCCCTGGCTAAATGAAAATTATCTAAACCTCTAGTTAGAGAGTAGGTTGGAAGTTCTAGCCACTAGTTTAGCTCAACAGTATTCTCAACCAGTTTCTTCAGTGACAGTGGAACTCACCTTGTGTAGACACATCTGTGACAATGGAACTCACCTTGTGTAGACACATCTGTGACAATGGAACTCACCTTGTGTAGTAGACACATCTGTGATAATGGAACTCACCTTGTGTAGACACATCTGTGACAATGGAACTCACCTTGTGTAGACACATCTGTGACAATGGAACTCACCTTGTGTAGTAGACACATCTGTGATAATGGAACTCACCTTGTGTAGACACATCTGTGATAATGGAGCTCACCTTGTGTAGCCACTTCTGTGACAATGGAACTCACCTTGTGTAGCCACTTCTGTGACGCTGACATTAGACTCCTTGGCCATGAAGCCCACAACAGCAAAAATGACAAAACCGCCATAGAAACTGGTGAGACCATCTGCTAGAGAAGCTATCAGTACATCTCTGGGGAATCATAAAAAAACCAAATGTAATGACTCTGTATTCTCTTTAATATTTTTTTTTTTTATTTCACAAATTATTTAATTTTTTTGGTTAAAAATTCCTTTGGCATCCATCCATTGCAGTTTGATGATGGGGAAGACTTCAAAGGATGAAATCGCAAAGCCTGGAATTTTTCTTTCAGGAGGATACGTTGGTTCCCTGGACAGGGAATCACCTCACTCCCCATCATGTGCGGATGATACAGCTTGGCACCAGTGGCAAGAGAACATCGTATGTGGATGATACAGCTTGGCACCAGTGGCAAGGGAACATCGTGTGTGGATGATACAGCTTGGCACCAGTGGCAAGGGAACATCGTATGTGGATGATACAGCTTGGCACCAGTGGCAAGGGAACATCGTGTGTGGATGATACAGCTTGGCACCAGTGGCAAGGGAACATCACGTGTGGATGATACAGCTTGGCACCAGTGGCAAGGTAACATCGTGTGTGGATGATACAGCTTGGCACCAGTGGCATCGCAGAACTTGGGAATTTTTATCTTGTCAATGTCATACCACCTAAGAGACCCACCCCATCTCCGGTTTGAATTCAGGGTTTTCCTTCTCAAAGATGAGTTGCCGCCCAAGATTAACAGCGTGCTGGTGATGTGTAAGCTCATCTAGACTTTTGTTGGGGATTGAACTCCAATCCACAAGCTTGGCATCGATTCAGTTTAGACCACTCAGCCATCCAGCCACACATTATATGCCAAAGAATGAGAAGCCATATAACTCTATACCCGCAATAGGTATGGCTCTAAGATTTTGGTAGTAGTAGATAGTGCGTTAAGATTTGGTAGTAGTAGATACTTCACAAAGATATTAGAGTAGTAGATATGGCACAAAGATTTTTATAGTAGTAGATACTGGACAAAGATTTTGTAGAAGTAGATATTAAACTAAGATTTTGAAGTAGCAGAAACTGCACTAAGATTTTGTAGTAGCAGATATTGAACTAAGATTTTGTAGTGGTAGCTACTGCACTAAGATCTTGTAGTAGTGAAATACCCTCAAACATGAGGTAAGGAAAAAAAACACATATCTCCAACTTTAGAAATAAAACCATTTGTTGTGAAAGCATTTTTTTACCGTGGTGCAGTGCAACTTTCAGTGTAAAAGGTCATTTTATTTTGTTATTGCCTGAATTTATTTATTTTTTTTAAATTACATGTGATATGCTGACTGGCTATTTGAAAGGAACATGTTTTGCATTTATTTCATCCCCCTAGTTAACCATAATTTTTTTACAAGTTAAATGATGACTTAATGAAAGCTGACTGACTGGCTATTTGAATGGAACATGTTTTTTTTATGTATTTTATCCCCCTATTGAACCAAACATTTCTTTTTTTTTTTTCAAGAGACACTAACAATTAAACAAAGAAATCTATCGTTACGTTAAGAAAGTAAGACCAACAATTAAACAAAGAAATCTATCATTACGCCAAGAAAGTTAGTTATTTAAGTACCTGAAACATTGGTTGTGAAACTTGTTGAAACTAGCCATTGTGATGAGTCCCCCCCAGGCTGGCCCCAGTGAATAAAATACCTGCACGCAGGCTTCAATCCACACCTGAAACAAAATATTACAGACATATAAGCCGGATAAAATATGGTGCACGGATTAACAATCAGTCGAATTCCAGATTGCTAAATCAGTGGCAACAGTTTGCAGTTTACCCCACCTCCAAGTCTGTGAACAAAACTATACTTACGGTGAGGCTCAAGAGTTTTTCAAAATCTGGCTTGATGTAGAATATGATCCCATCCACCGCTCCAGGCAACATGCATCCACGTATAAGAAATACAGTTAATAAGACATACGGCAGAAGAGCTGTCACGTAGACAACCTGTCGATGATAAAGTTAATATTTCCCTGCTCTTACTTTGTATTTTTTAAAGTTTAAAATGAAATTTTTTCAATATGGGTGATCAGAACATGAAGAAGAAAGCATCTGATTTTTAGGTAAAATTAAAAAAGCTGTATTTGTTGGCTTTATTTCAACTTTAAGTTCAAAATTTACTTGCTCTTTTGCCTTTCTTTAAAGCAAGATTAATTATTGCATGACAAATGTCCAAAAACGTAGCTTCACTTATAATCCTGATGTACACCATGCACACATTCCTTATAATCCTGAACTACACCATGCGACCCATTCTTATAATCCTGAAGTACACCATGCATGTCATTCTTATAATCTGAACTTCTTTGAACTTTACCCTTGCATTTGCTACTAACTTCAAAACCCTGCAATTCTCCCAACAAAATTATGAATTTTCAGATGGACCTACACAAGCCGAAAGTCTACATTGGGTATTATGAGGACATAGGGCAATATTCCATATTAACATTGGTTTTCACATCAAGATCATTAAATAAAACTAATAAAACTAATAGTAAAGAAGACTGACCAACAGTACGAATGTATAATTTAAAAAAAAATTTAAATAGCTAAAGACATTTTCTGAATTGAAAAATTGAATAATTAATAAACTCAAGCAGACATGAGGAGAAAATAATTACAAACCTTTCCTAAAGATTTAACCCCTTTGATGAGACACAGACACACTAAAATCCAAGCAGCCAATAGACACATTGCACTGTGGACCTGAAGATCTCCGAGCTCTTCCAGCCCTGATGATTTCCTCAGAACATTGTACCTTGAAGAATCCATTTTTTAATGTATAGAATTATTCAATATTTTAAAATAATTTTTTTTTTTCAAATGTTCTTAAATACTTAATGTATAGCAGTGGTTCTTAACCTGGGTTCGATCGAACCCCAGGGGTTCGGTGAGTCAATCTCAGGGGTTCGGCCAAGGTCCAAAAAAAAAAAAAATCAGGAATAAAAACATATTTTATTTTCCCTATTAAGAAGGGTTCAGTGAATGCACATACGAAACTGGTGGGGTTCAGTACCTCCAAAAAGGTTAAGAACCACTGATTTTTAGCTTTTGAAGTAAAGACCCAAACAACAAATATTTTTAGCAACAGATTGAAAGTTATCAGCACTTTTTTGCACTTGTGGCAAACTTCCATTTTCTGAATACTTTGATGCACAACAATCTAACAACACATTACAAAAAAATTGATCACATTATAATCACATATATATATATTGCTTTAGTATGGCTTCATGGATCAAACTCAGGAGTGTATATTTCAAGACAATGATAAGGAAATATGAAAACGATTAGATATATTGTGATGTATCGCTTTTACTGACCATAAGCAATTTATGAATCCACCAACTGAAAGCACTTAATGAATGCACTAACTGTATGCACTTAATGTATGCACTAACTGTATGCACTTAATGTATGCATTAATTGTATGCACTTAATGTATGCACTTAATGTATGAACTTAATTTATGAACTTAATTTATGCATTATTAATTAATGTATGAACTTACTGCCAGAACTCTTCAGCAGCTGTCCTGAACTTGATGTTCTTGCCCAAACACTCACTGGAATTACCTATACACAGCTGATTTGCTGCACTGCTGTTGCCAAAAGCTGTACCATTCAGGCCTGTGGCGTTGACCTCAGGTTGCTGGACACCGACGTGGTCAATGCAGTACTCAGTGTTCCACCAGTGTCCGCAGTGCGCCCAGGGCAGGTCGGCGTAGAATGAGTTGATTAAGTAATAGATGACCCAGGAGAGCACAGCATTGTAGTAAATGCAGGCCATTCCTGAGACAATGACCATGCCGTAGCCTATACCTGGTGTGGACATAAAGGGGTCATTAGGGTTAAAACAACAATTTAACATGTATCAGTCTTGGAAAACAAGACAACATAAAGTGTTTTTATTCCAATCAATGTTCACCTAAATGTAATACTGTAATTCTTTTTTTTCAAGCAAATGTCTTATGTTCAAAAAAATTATTATTTTTTTTTATAAATCGAACAATGTTCACTAACCTTTAAACAAGGGACACAACTTCCATACAAACATTGAACTGATTCCAGAGAACTGACCGAGACAGACTTCCAAGTAAAACAGCGGTATACCACAGAGAGTCAGGAAGAAAAAAAACGGAATCAAAAATGCACCTGAAAAACAAAACATAAATTATTCATTTCTTGGCTGCTTGGAGCTAACTTTATTTTTGTTACAAAATGTGCACTTCTGTGTGCTATTATTTATATTTTCAATATATAACATAATTTTAAATCCTCGTTTGGGTTGAGATTCAATCTCTTATAGCCCTAGCTATTATTGTAGTGGCCTGCCTCATCTACTGGGCATTGCCGTAAATCATGTCTTCAAGGTAGGTCTCTGGGTCTCTGCCCTCCGCCCCCTTCCCAACACCGGGGCAGGCAACCACCAAATGGGCCACTGCCTGGTCACAAAATCGGCAGTTTGGTTCCCTCCTGTTGTCAAGTCCATAATATAGGAAGGCCAGATTTATTTATCAATTAATTAGGTATACCAGTTGTCATTATCAAGCTTCCCCGGCCTGAAGATACTGTTATCCATTTTAGCTTTGAAGGCTTGAGAGCCCATGGGATGGTTCTTTCATTGACCGGTCAATGGACTGTATGATGATAATCAGTGGTCTGTAGTTTATTAATTTTCAGTGAAACCAATGATGTCTGAATCAACTATTTTTTCAGTGACACCAATGATGTACCAATTTAAATATTTTTCAGTGACACCAATGATGGCCCCATCAATTATCTGGAAATAGACAGTGATCTGATTGTTTATTTCTCCCCCATCTTCTTATTCTGAAATTCCTGCAGGTTTTTCTTCTTCTCTATCTCACAATCAGGGAGGGAAGATATGATTCTCAGAGAGGCTGACCTGGCAAGTCTAACCAAGGTGCGTTTTCATCCAATTTTAATATTACCAGCTCCTTTGTTAGCAGGTCTTGTTGAGACTATCAAACTAACTACGACTATACCTAAATATACATAAATCGTCAATTCCTAGTTTATTAATTATTGAAAAGATGGCTGAACAATATGCGAGTTAATGAGCAGTCAAAGATTTTTTTTACAAAATTACCATAAAGATATTGATGTCAAGTAGAAAGACCTTAGTTTAACTTCTAGTAAGCTCGATTTTGCCTAAAAATGTGCAGCTTTTGTTTCACTGGAAAATTCAAATTTAATTCAAATCACTATTGCCATCATGAAGGAATTTATGCATACCAATTTAGCATTGAAATTTGTACTTAATCAAGGTCATCATGTTACATGAATCAAATGTATTAAGTTTGAAAGAGCTCATCTAAACAAATGAACACGCTATATGTTAAGTGACTTACCGCCCCCATTTCTGAGTGTCAGGTATGGAAATCTCCATAAGTTGCTGACCCCGACAGCGTAACCTATCAGGGACAGGATAAAGTCAAGGCCGCGGGACCACTGCTCTCTTTCTTCTTCCTCCTCTTCTTTCACCCCGCTGGACAAAATCTGCCCAGCCTCTTGTGCTTTGAGACCATTTACATGAGAGGGTATAAACACAGTCATCTCCCCCAACTGGTCCACACTCTGTTACAACGAGAATGAAATACGATTGGTTCATTTCTCATTGGTGATGGGACAGAAGACTTAGTATATGCTTCCATCTACTTTATCATTCTGGACCCAGAGTTAGGCATACAAAATATATTTGGATTTAATTTTTATGTTTCAGTCATTATACTCCTATACTCACTGTTTATGGTGAAAACAAATATTCCTTTAACTAACAGGGGGTGGGGGGACAGTGCAATCAAGTATGAGATTCCATGTGCTTACGGTTGTATTTGTGTGATGATGCCATAAAATTGTTTTTTTATTGTTCCTCTTTCAGTAACTTATATCACCCCTCCCCCTTTTGAATCTGCCAATGCCTTTTTGTCTCATGCATCAATATTCATTTCTTTCCAACGTTGTTTAAGGGAATTAAGACACATTTGTTTTTAATTAACTTCTAAATAATTGGGGTCATTTTTATATAAACAGCTATGCAGGAAGCCCATTGTCTAATGAAACTCTAAAATAAAAGTTTGTATAATTTCATAATTATGTCTCACGGCTGGGGTACCGCGCTATATAAGACGTCTTATTATTATTATTATCTAATTGAAAATTGAAACTCATAATTGACCTGCTAACCATCTGTCACAGGCAGCCGTGTCGCCAAAGGTAGCATTAAATGATCGGGTTACAGAAAGTTGGCAGTGTGCTATGAATTACCTTTCCCATGCAATTAAAGTGTGATTGGATTACTTATACTAAAAAAAATACACACTGCATATTGGTAAGGACAAAATTAATTTTTTTAAATGATGCTGTAAGTCAGCATTAACCAAGTAGACAATGCAAAAAAAGAAAAGAAAATGATAAGCTTACCACTTACTGATCTCTTACCAGCTGGTCTCAATCAATCAATCAATCAATAACCTTTTTTTTTTATTTTTTTTTAAATTATATTTTATTTTAAACTTTTATTTATTTCTATTTAGAATCTAGTTGATTTTTTTAAAAATCAAAAACCAATAAAAACAAATTGACATTTTTTAAAGTGTTGTAGGGCAAGATAAGCATTTGACATACTCATGGTACTGAATGGGATCTTTATGGACAACAATATGTGTTACAGGCATGGAAGGTTGACTCTTCATGTCATCATCACCCCCTCCCCCTTTTTTTTCCCTCAAAAGTTGTTATTTATGTTGGGTTATGTGTTAGTCCTCTAGCCTGTATCTTCTGCCTAAAAAATTATAGAAGTAAAAGTATACAAATATTGCAGCAAAGAGAATGCAAACTACTAACGGCCAGATTTAATGTCACACTAGGCTTAGGTATTTTTGGTTCTGTTTCAAAGCCTCCATGTGTTTGTTAATCACCATGCTACTAACTTCATTTAACTTTATGCATTGCTTAAAAAAAAAAAAAAAAATTGGCAGTGGTGAAGAGGAACCAGATGGTAACCCAATCTGGCAGTAGTGAAGACGAGCCAGGTGATAACTCAATAAGGCAGCAGTGAAGAGGAGCAAGTGAGAAACAGAGTGTCCATCACGTCAGCAGAGATAAACAAAACTTAGGATGTCAGAAGGGACTCAAAGAGATAACAAACTTCCACGTTGGGGACAGCACTGAAAAACACTGTGGTCTATCCAATTTTAAAAGCTTTTCAATGACAGGAAAAAAATCTGCTAAACCATGAAAAAATTTTTTTTAAAGAGGACACAAGATTCTATATTGGGTGATTTTTTTATCAGAGGAATATTTTTTAAGTTTCAAGTTGTTGAAGTGCAAGATATCACTGAGTCAGCCCAAGACTATGTTCTAATCTCAACACCTGCCACTTCTAAGGACTCTTTCCCCCAACACTTACCTCTTTCAATCTCTGTAACCTAATGTTAAGGTTGTACAAGAACACCATGGCTAAAACTTGCTTTATTATTATAGATTTTTATATATGTTTGTACCCACAGGGACTGTAATTAATATGAATGATTAAAAAAAAACAACCCTTTGTCACATTCACCTAAGGATCGCAGGAATTTCCTGGGGTTTCATTGTCATGGGTGCTTAAAATTTTAAGTAGTTTTTATTTTCACTTGTGGAGGTGTGGCTGGGGATTGCAGGTCTTAGATAATTGGTGATTGTGGCTGAGATTTCAAAAGGGTTGGGAACCACTGAAATAGGCCAATCAGTGTGCGAGAAAAAAAAATGATTTAATCTGTAACACCCTGTCAAAATATAGCTTACATTATTTCCAACGTCTGAACTTTAAATTCATGATAGGTCATTTGGACCCAGTTGCTGGTTTCACTTTTGCACATGGTGCTTCGCATTGTAAACTTACCGTGTCAGTTCTCTCCATTCCCCCAGGGATTAGTAAGTCACGTGGTTGGTCCAGTTTGGCTGTTTTAAGAGAATGGTTTTAGACTAGGTCATTCAAGTTAACAGCCTGACCTGAAGGAAAATGTTTTAAGAAAAAAAAAACAGAAATTAATTACAAAAAAAATGTGCTGGTGTTGACAAAACGAAGCATACTATTTTTAGCATGATGATTATTTACTTACGTTAATTGGTTGCACTAATTTTAAGCAAGTGAGTTTAGAAAGAAGTATAAAGCTAAAGGGTCACTTTAAACCTAAGTGTCTGATAATCATTTACTCTGTACCTATCAGCTTATTTGTCTAAAGATATCGTTTAATGCTGAATCAGTTTTAGCTATGCTACTTTTTTCACTGAAAATATTAGTTAGAGCGCTGCACAAAGACAAAAGTATATTGAAACTGTCGTGATTTTTTTCTTCAAATATTACATTCCACTCTGTTTATTTCAAACTAAAATAAATATGGTAGAAGAAGAATTTGTTTAAATAGTTGAAGCCTTTAAAATTTTTAAAAAGTGATGTAAGACTCATGTTGACTGTTGAATAGTTATAAAATATGAGAGACACTACAAGTTCCCAATATGGTTAAGTAATTTAGTGGTGAAATGTTTTGGTAAAATAAAAAATAATATACCAGTGTAAATATATCATTTTTGAACAGGCTATTATTCTCTAGACCAGTGGTTTCTCAAACTCTTTGAAAACTGTATTTCTTAAATCAACTGCTCATATGCATGTCCTAACGTGGGCATTTGTCATATTTTTTAACTTTTTAACGCACTGAATTTCTATATGTGTTGTCATTTCATCACTTTGTACCACCTGGAATGAAGTAATATGATTCTATTGGTACATTTGAAAAATGAATTCTCCAGATAAATGTGATGGAAAAGCAATTGTATCATCATTTTAATGAAGGTATCTCAAACTTATTTTGAATATTTAATGACATAAAAGTGTTAAATGTTATAAACACAGATTTAGCATTAAGAGGGTGGAATGGAGAAAAACTGTTTAAAAGGCAGGAAAATGCACACAAAAAAAGCACAGAAAGAGATAAGTAAATGGGCAGGCTAATATTAAATAGGATAAGGAAAAGAGATGTTGACAAAGATGTAACAAAGACAGGAAAGAGTTAGAGAGCATAGCTAGATACCAGAGGCTTGGAAGAAATTGTGGGTGTTAATGGCCTATGCTCCACCAGGTTTTTAAAAGCCAAAGAAGAAAAATTATTAAAGATAAATAAATTTCATTATGATAACATAGCAATAAAAAGAGACGATCATGTCATTATTAGATCACTGTTAGAAATTACAGCAATTATGCCTGCACAACTCCAATAACAATGAACTAACTTGGGTCTTCCAACATAAACTGGATTTGTGCACAGTATTCAGTTGGATAATTTCATTTTCACACTTTTAATTAGTGACAAGTGGATTTGTTATCACACAAATAATATATCCTTCAGCTTATTTAGAATATAAACTTATGTGCTCTAAATATATTTTTAATATTCGATCTTGTTAGTATATTAAGCCTAACTTTAGTAAGGTTAGAAAATAAAACGGTCATAATATTAAACTACATATGTCACAGGTGTAAGAACAACTACAGAAAAAAAATATAAGTTTATGAGTATATAATATATAGGTATGGACATTTTTAATGTCCTTTAGAGCAGGCCTGCACCACATACGGAACACCAGCACCCACTTTGCGGCCCGTGAAGTAACAAACTATTCTTTATTCTTATTATTTGCTTGATAGCTTCCCCCCCCCCTTCCTATTTTCTTTTGGGCCGCACAAGTTTTTCATAAAGTGTTACGGCCCGCCTTACATTTTAAGTTGTGCAGGCCTGCTTTAGAGTAATTGAGTATGACCAAAGCACAATGGAGAAGGTTTTGAATTAGTGGAAATGGCTATGAGTAATAGTTGAGACTATTTTAAGATATTAGTATTATTTGTAATAAAATATTTAAATGTATTATACAAATATATTATCTTCTTCTTCTTTATTTTAAGGGCCCACGATCAATGAATTGATCATTCTGGCTCCTATGTTTCAGAGGGGTTTGCGATGTTACTGTCCATGGGTTTCAATGGGATACTTCACTGGTTGCAAGGGCGACTCAGCAGTGGTGTTATGAAATACAGGAGGCAATAGACACAAATGTATCGAGTGTAGCCGCCTCAACTGTTGCTTTTGGAAGCTTGTTCCAGTCCCCTATTGTCTTCGGCAGGAATGAGGAGCTTCTGTACTTTGTTCTTGTTTTTACCAGCCGGAACTGTTTGTCGTGGCTTCGTCGCAGTCTGGGGGGAAGATGAACGAGTTTCTGTTCGATTCCGGAGCAGTGCACCAGCCCATTTGTTATCTTGTACAACATGGTGAGCCTGGATAGACGTCGTCGTTCTTCCAATGTCGACCAGCCCAGTGTTTCCAGCATGCTACCAACACTCGAGGTGCTTCTGTAGCGGTTCATGACAAAGCGCGCTGCCCATTGCTGGACCGCCTCCAACCTGTCGATGCTTTTCTGGGCAAATGGGTCCCAGACTGTAGAAGCGTACTCTAAAATAGGTCGGACAAAGGCTTTATAGGTTTTTTCTTTCACGCTTGAGTTGCCGATCTTCAGATTGCGCCTTAGGAACCCCAGGGTCTTGTTTGCCCAGTTGCACACACTGTTAATGTGCTCGTCCCAGCAGACCTCTCTTTGGCTTCTAGAGACTGACAGGGTCTGGCACTTGACGGGATGAAGCCCATTTTAAAATTATACTTTGAAAATAAAAGGTCTCCTGTTAAACTAACCACAGTTTTTCTTTCCCTGCCTAAATGAACACTAATGATGTTACAATGTAAAAATATTCAATACCTAATAAAGTTGTTTATAATTTAAAAATTGAACATGATAAGCCGCTCATTTAGGCCTTGTATTATATTATATATCAAGGCTAAAACTAAAATTTAGGCTCAATTATAATAATGGCCAAAAATGGATGTAAAATTTTGGAGCCCATCTACTACTAAGTCTAAGTAACAATACTAGTTTTAGTTTTATTAGTTACTAGCCAATATACCCGACGTGGCACGCGATTGCATTCGGAAAAACAACCACTTCTAAAGCCTTTTAATTAACATTAAAATTAAGCCCCATGTAAGAAAAAAAAACAACAACACCCTTATTGTAAAAAAGTAAATAATTCCTTTGTCACCTATAAAAACACATTTTTAATAACTTTTGTAAATCTTTCGTTTCCCAATGGGATCCCGATCCCAGAGAGATCCCATTCAGATCTCATTTTCCAATATCTCTTTTCCAATGTATCCCTATACCCGGAGGGATCCAAACCCCGTTGGGATCCCCATCCCGGTTTGATCACAATCCTGGTTGGGATCCATATTCCATCTGTATCCTGATCCCGGTGTGATCCCAATCTCGGTGAGATCCTGATCCCTGTGGTATCCCAAACCCGGTAGGATCGAGTTTACCAGTGGGATTCTCTTCTCTGATGGGATCCAGTTTCCCAATAGGATCCCCATTTGATCTCATTATCCAATGGGATCGCATTATCAGTGAACTCAGTTTACTGTTGGATCTCATTAACTTTCAGTAAGCTTTTAGATCCCAGTAAATAACCCCAAAGAAAAATATAGAAATATCTGGAACATTCTAGATATTAAATTTAATCTCCACATTGAAAAGTGTAGACAATAATTTTCTACGTAATTATTTTTCGGACTCAAAAAAATTATACAACTAAATGTACTGCTATAACTATATTACATTTAAGTTGAAATAGGGGCCCCTTCCATAACTGTACCGATTTAGTTTTGCCTGAGATGGACGGGGGGGGGGTGGGGGGTTATTAAAAAAAATTCAGATAAATAATAAAGTTATAATTTAAAATTTGTCCCATTAAAATCAGTTTAAAAGGGCCATAGATATAACTTTTTTAAATCATCAAACTTTCTAGAAAATTCTAGATCGGCCCTGAATGGATTGGATATTATTAGTTTTAAATCCACCATATTTCTATACGAACATTGAAGGCTATTGCTACCAAGCTAGTTCTATATCCATCAATTTACATAGAACCTATAGCATTGTCTATGCCTATTTATATTATATAAGGAAAAAATTAAATGGAGCCCCGGCCCTAGAGGAATGGATATTATGAGTTCAGTACCCTTCGGTATTTGAATTTGGATAATCAAGTGTATGTGAACTATGTTTGGTCAAGATACATCTATTCATGTAGGAGTTTTGGTTGATAATTTTATTTAGATATAGCTCATATAAGAAAAAATGGAATTCGGGGCCCCCGGCTCCAAAAGGGATATTTTTAAAAGTTCAAAACCCCCCAGTATTTGATTCTGGATAATGATGGATATATGTGCCAAGTTTGGTCAATCCAATGTACAAACATATGTGAACAAAGCCACAAACATTCACTTTTATATATTATATAGGCCTAAATATAATATTATAATATATGATTTAATATTATTAGTAGTCAATAATTTGTAATAGGCTTACATACCTTACTTACTTTAACTTACTTAAGCATTCATTAGGCCTACTATTTACTTAGGCATCAGGCCTACAAAACTAAGTTTAATTTAAGGTAGGAATCATTTTTTACGTTATTAATTTCTTAAGTCTTATGCCTATGCCTTCTTAATCTTTACTTGAGCAAGACAAGATGTTCAATCATAATTTTATTTTAGTTCAAATTCAAAACATTTTCTTACCCTTTTATTTACAATTTACAATATATTTCTGTGGACATCACTGTCATGTGCCGATGCTGAACAACGGGTCCAAAGTCCAAACTAGATTGTGTAGTGTAATATCACGATTTCTAATTATAAGCCTCCATTTTTCAATAACACAAAATGTGAATTGAAATGACTTCAGCACGCTTAGGACGAAGACATTCTTAAATTAGTTGTTCTTGGTAGCATCATACTTTTTAATTAATTAAGGTTTACCTGTGTCTGTCTCAAATGACTGTCCATTAATGTGGTCAACTGCGGCTAGACATGGCTTCGCTTTTTAACTTTATGAGATCTACTTTAGTTTTAGGTTGCGCGGTGTTAGCACTGTTATCTGCCTCGATCGATCGATCACCACCATAAACAAAACAAAGGTAAGAGTAAAAAAGAGTCACCGCCCTTACTTTAACAAAAAAAAAATATTAAAAGCCAGTAGGTATTTGACCAGCAATTAATGGTCCAAAATCGTTCTTACTTATGTCTCCAATTCGTTTCCATAAGACACTTAAGAATGTTTTGTGACTTTATTATATTATTAATTTTCAAACTGTTTTGTGACTTTATTATATTATTAATTTTCAAACTACTTCATGTCTGATACAGCTCATTTGGTGGATATCTTTTCGTTTCTCTTTTACTTTATTATTTAGTCTCTTATTATCTTTTTTTGCCCTTGTCTTGTCTTCTCCCATTAACCAACTCATTCATCATTTGTTTAATTAAAACTACATCATACCTTTTGCAAAAACCAACATTAATACATTTTCATTCACATATTTATTTTTTATATAATCTGCAATGGGGGCAAAAACTACTTGGCAATCTTCCTCACTCAAAATTTAATTTTTCAGTGCATCTTAAATACAAAATACAAAATACAAATCAAAAGCAATTTGATTCATTTTATTGGTTATCTCCCATATATAACAAGCATGCCAATACAATATTTATATATTTGTGAGTGCTTAAAACCTTAATTGCACTTCACTTAATGTATTCTCACCCCAAACCAAAAAACATGATAAACCAGCCAAAAATGAAAGCATTAAAAATTTCAAACACTATATATGCATACCTGCATTCAGCATAGACAAAAATAGTCAGCCATCATTCCTGGCAATAATTTTTCTATTTACAGCACAGTTAACTATTTTAAAACTCACAAAGAAAGATGCTTGGAAAGATGCAATGGCACATTTTAAGAAACGACTTCATTATACGAAACCTGTTATATACAGTCATATACAACTGGATAAAACATCTGTGAACATTTCTATAAACGCAAAACGAATTGTTAGAAAAGTATTCCTTTATTATTACTTCAAAAGCTGATTATAATTTTACTTTTAAAATTTTGACAATGTGTTTCAGCTATTTTTTTTGGGTCTAATTCTATAACTAAAAACAATTCAGCAAAGACTAGTCATTGAAGAACAATAAATTATACTGATAACCATTTATGAAATAATCCCCCAGCTGTTTTTTTTTTTCTTCTTTTTTGTTGAATATATAACATAAATGTTTTTTAACCAATAGAATCGCCTGAATAATTTATTTGCATAAACTAACTAGTCAACAACATTGTGAAGCATTACAGCTGAATGCCTCGCATGTAGCTGATTGTGTGAGACACCCGCTGAGGCAGAATTTCAGCGGTGTCAGCGTACTGATCCGGCTTGACTTGCAGCAGTGTGCGGATGTTGTTTAAGGTTTCAGAGGCCCTCAGGCCCAAGTCCTCGAGCACATTGCACAAATAATCTGGCAACATTAATTAAAGACAAAAGGATTAGATAAAAATCAAATTTATTTAATGTTTTAATGACAACCAATAAAAAAATTATTATTATATGAATTTGTATAATTTTATAACAGTTTTCAATTTAAAAATTATCTGTGTATTTAGATTCTGTTTTTTTTTCCAATTTAAAATTGGAAAGGAAAATCTAAGAACGATTGTTTATTTGAATAGCTTTATAATTCAAAGTGCTATATGGAGCAGTATCTGCATTTTTAACATAAATAAAGTTTATTTAAAAAACTGCATATAATGCATAAATTAGGTTTATGCAAATATAAAAATATGGCTATAACATTATCTACATGGTTTAATATAAAAAAAATAGCTATTGTATAATTCATCTACTGAGGTGTTAAAATTCCTAAGGAGCTGCATGCTGTTTGAGCTTTTGTGATAGAATTTTAAAAGATTTCTTATCATATTCATTTAGGATAGTTAATAAAATGTAACGATATAAATCAATTAGATGTGAGTTAATACAACTGAACCAGCAGTCCCCATACCTATATCTGTGATCAGCTGTTTACATCCGTGGGGGGTCACCTGTGGTATCTTGAGAATCTCCTCTGTGTAAGTGTGCATGGTTCCCATGGCAACAGACTCCAGCCACAAGTCTGCCAGATGCTCAGGCACTTCAGCTGGACAGGAAAAATTTGAAAGATCAAAAGGTGTGGCGTGAAAATATCTTTAAAACATTGATCTCCTGCAGCTTATCAGCACTAAATTAGATTTTATACCTTGATGATTAGTGAATGGAAGTCTGCCATGCTTCAGGGCCACTGTTAGGGCTGGGCTGTCTTGTAAGGTGAACGGGTCCAAATGCTGTGGCAGTGTCATTAGGTACTGACCCACCTAAAAAAACAAATTAAGTGGTATTACGAGACACGGGGATATTCAATGATGTTAAATTAGATAGAAACAGGTAGATCAACATAAAAAAAAGGTGTCAAATGACATTCAGGCATGAGAATATGATTTAAATTAAGTGCAGATGATGAGGCTATTATATATTTTTGTATATAACGATAGATGACATGCCAAAGAAATACAATGAGCAGACCTTTGTGATGTACTCTTGGGGGGACAGGCTGAAAGTAGGGAGGTCAGATGTCATAGCTCCACCAGCACTCTGGGAGGTCCAGATCTGGCAGAAAGAATAATAGCAGGATGATAACAGGATAATAACAGTTTAACTTTTCTCTTCATACAATCTTATGACATTATTTTTCATTAAATTCATTTTTCACACAGGGGGAAAGATTTATTTGGTCAGACTATGATTTACCTCCATTGAAGAAACACTGCTGAGATATGTCTTCAGCTGACTAAAGACTATGTCAAATGCAAACTTATGGACCTCCCCACTCAATTTGCTCAGGTCATTGAGGATCTCACCAAACACTGGAGGACTTTCACCTTTAGGAAATTACAAGACAAACTTCAAATTTTGCTTTCCACACAAGTTTCCAATGCGGTGTCTTGAACTTTTTACATATAATAAATAAAGTGATAATCACTTTATGGTCTATGATTTAAAAAGTATGATTATAAAAATTATATTATAAGCACAAAGATTGTGGTTTTTTTAACTGAACTTAATTTTTTCAAAATATATCTTTTAAATTTTTGCATGAGTGTTAAAGAAATTATAGTTCTTGTGTGTGAGGAATATCAGACAGGCTTGATTGATGATGCCTAATCACACATTTAGCTAAATATTTTTGGTCTTGTCCAGCCAACTTTAAAAAAAAAAAATCATTAATGTATTCTAGAGAGATGTATTGTTGTAAGGTATTATAAGACTATGACAAGCATAGCCATCAACTCTTACAGATTTATTTCAGGCTTCTCTGAGTGGCTATTTTGATGAATATAAAGTACTCTTTCAAATCTTCATGATAAAATCAGATAACAAACAAAAAAATGAATTTTTTTAAAAGAAGGACACCAACCATCTTCAAGTTTGTGTACCACGGCCTCAATGGCTTCAACTTCATTGTGAGAGCTTAGGAAAATGGAGGCTTGGAACTGGAATGTGTGTGATGCTGACACAACTCTGGTGGGTTAACATAAAAAAAATCCTTACATGTTATTATTGTACATAGAAGATATCGCTATTTATTCAATAAATCAACCACAGTTTCATCAAAAAGCCTTCCCCACTATTTTCTCAAACAAGTCTTATCTACTTTTCTATCTACAATTTAATGACACTATTTTATCACCAAGTCAAATCAACCCCCCCCCCCATTGCATCACTATTGAGTCAATAGCTCTACAACTTATGTTTAAATGGATAACTGATAAACACAGAACTTTAGACTTTGTCATTGGGTGAAAACACAATAGTGCCTTGTTAAGGTACATACAAACTAATGGCTTCTTTGACTGGTGAATGACATGTGACCAGGTGACCTAGGCTGTGAAGTACACTGCTGGACACTACAGCATCCAGGTCCTCTGTTTGCATCAGGAGATTACCTGATGAAGATAATCTTAATCATATCATTGATAAGCCTGAATACTGTATTGGAGCTACAAAATAAAAACAATAAGAAATATTTGTATGAATAAAATATCCAAACTACATGATTTTACTAAGGGTGGGTTGAATTTTGCTTTCTTAAAGCTGTTTTAAATTAAATAAATGTATGTAACTTTTTAATGTCATATTTATTTTTTGCCAATATTTTTATGTTATGCACTGTGAGCCCAGCCCTATGATGGGGTACTGGGCTATATAAGACAACTGTAATAATAATAATTTTACTAAAGATGCAATTATCAGATAGAAATTAATAACCATATATTTAGAGGAGTAAATATCTGCTGCACTTACTGAAAATAATCCATATGTAATCCTACGTGGCTGAAAGAATCTTATCATTTTATTTCTTTGAGATAACTTACATAAAAATTGTGAGTGAACTAACAGCAAATTTACCATCAATTATTATCGGATTAAATTAAACGTACAAGCTTACCGCAAGTTTGGACGATCCTCAGAGAATTTTGAAAATCAGACCAGTCTTCAGAGTCTGCTTTTGAACCAGTGCGACATTTTTCTCTGATGTTGATGAGCACTCGTCTGAATTCTCTTGTGTAGGCAGTAAAGTAGGTCTAGATAATTGATAAACAATTTTACTTACCAACAAAAAATATTACGAAAACTGCTTAGTGTTATAACTTATCTAAGTTGTTTTAAATTTAAAAAGGAGATTTTTGCTTATAAAGCCTAAGTAAAAAATGGCTTGTTCACAAACTAGTTAAAATGACTGGTTCACAAGCTAGTTTAAAATAATGAATTGGTCCCAATCTGTAGTTAAAATGACTTGTGCAAAAACTAGTTAAAAATGACATGTTCATGAACTAGTTAAAATGAATTGGTCACAAACTGAAGTTAAAATGACTTGCCTTATAGGCATCCAACAAACCAAGGTAACAGAAACCATTGGTTAGTTGTTGACATCTCTCATTGGCCTTTTGACAACAACAACAAAACAAAAAAGAACAAAATTTAGCACTAAACATTTTAAAAAAAGATTTCTCATATCTAGATTTTATGGATATAGGTACATGTTAAAGATCTGTTGGTGTTTGCGGGTGACCTAGTTTGGTGCTGAGAGCATTTGTTTACCTGTTGCCATATGCTTTGTATTTTGTGACGTATTTGGGTATGGGAAATGACGTTGTCATGATTTCAGCAGCAGTGATGGAGTAGTTAGTAAGGGGGTGGTAGTAATGAAGATGTTTATTTAATAAAGAGACATTTTGTCATTGAATCATTGGTTTGTTAAATAATTAAATTACCCTAGACAACCAAGCTATTGAACTGTTCGTAATGGTACACTTTCCTGCTATCTAAATTAGATTAAGTGTACATTTATGTTTTTTTATTGGTTGACCAAGTGTCTCGTTTGTATAAGAGCCTATGAAATATTACCAAAGAAATCAACTGCTGGAATGTAACGTATAATATATAACTTGTAAGAATTGATGTAGACAAGTGGTCTTTGAAGCTTCACCAGGATGAAATTTGTGCATCTCAAACAAAACATACCTAATTTATAAAGATTTATTTACGCCTCATGTTGAATTCATTTTGTTCTGTTATCAAAATAGATTGACAGCTTAATGAGTGCAGCACACAAATACAACATGATCATTCAAACTTACTGCTATGGCAGCTGAGAAAAGTTTGGTCACAGACTCTGAGAGAAGTTGAACTGTGTCAATGACCTCTTCATGATCCTGTTCCAGGAACACAAGTAAAAAATTTAACGTCACAAATACATTTACTTTCCATGTTGAAGCTGCTGAGTTATTGTTTTTTTTATTAAACATTGTTGTAAATGATAACTTATTTTGATTTATCTCATTGTTTTGATTTACATTTTTTATCAGAATTTAAAAATAATTTTATCAAAATGTGTGTATAAAAATAAAAAAAAGTTAAAAAGTTAAAATTCACTGGAACAGTATTTAGCAAACAGCTTACCAGCTTGATTGTGTCCAGGTGTTTGGTTAATGCAACCTCTTCAAATATCCTATACTTGTTGGTATAAGACTGATATGGGCTGTAAATGGCTTTCAGGAGTTGTTGGAGGCTAATGGAATGTTCAAAACTTGAGCCTAAAAACAACAAATTAGGAATTTCAATGTTGGTTTCTTTTAAACTCTATTATCTTACAAAATATTTTTTTTTATACAATAATGATCAATAGACTATTGAACAGTTTACAAACAATTCTTAAAATGTATTAACACAGATCTCAACAGATAAAGAGTTTGAAGGGCGTAGACTTGGTATTTTTATACAATGAGGAGATGACATGAGACTGAATTTAAAAAATGCATCACATTATGAATAAAATCCTTTTTATCCCATTTCATTCAATCATCTCTGAGTGTTACTGCTAGAGTAACTGACCAAGAATTAAACGCAAAATTTGGAGTAAGGAGTGACTAAATCATAGTTGAAGATAAGTGAAAGTTGCAGGTTTAAATGGAAGAATCTGGAAAACAATTTGTAAAGAAATTATTATAGGATGAATGTGCCTACTTACCTTGAACATGAGTATTCAAAGCATTCTCAAGATTTGTAACACATCTATCAGAAATCTGTTTAAAAAATAATCAAATGAAAATGATTATAAACTGCAAAACAGTTAAATATTTTCAGATGAAGAGCTAAAGACATTTTAGAATACTCCAATGTTCTAAAAGTTAATTAGCTTTAAGGCTATGGTCAACATGCATATGATTATCAATAAATCACTCATACGCAACCCATATGATGTAAGAAAGTTAGAGACATATCAAAAGTATGGCTATGAAATAAATATATTAAAAGAGCTGGTTACGTCACAACAAGCAAGTTATGTCACCACAGAACAAAACTGTGATATTTTTATGGTGTCGTGTATCCAAAGAAATGAAATAATTAAAAACCAAGTGATAAAAACATACGATGACTTGCAGGAATCGGCAAATTTATCTGATTAATCACTGCTAATTTACCGGTTATGCAAGGCTAAAACACGTAATAAAGGTCAAAACAGGTTTAAATACATTTAGCTTCAAAATTAAGCAATTAAATAATTGATTATACTGCTCTCAATCAAGAGTTTTCTAATAGATGTAAATTTTCTCTGGTATTTTACAAATTTTTATTTCTCCATATTTTATGCTAAGATATCCTTTCATATTCCTTTCTGTGTGTGGCTTTGTTTAGCTTGCATATTGATCCTGTTTAGCCACAGTTTGGGATGTGTCTGGACATTTGCTTTTACTGAGATACTTAGGTCGTCACTAGATATTTGTCATGTGTCTTACTGCTCGTGCCACCCAGTTTCATAATTTCAGTTTTCAGCTGACGACTCCAAATGTCTATTAGGAGCTGCACTTACAAATCAAAACTGCCAGATTAAATTGACATCTTAGCCATGATTACCTTAAGATAACCCAGAACACTTTAGCCATGATTACCTTAAGACAACCATGGAACACCTTAGTCATGATTACCTTAAGATAATCCTGGAACACCTTAGCCATGATTACCTTAAGATAACCCTAGAACAAGACCCACATATCAAACCTTTGCCCCATAAGAGTGACCCACCTGTTTAAGTTCTATCAGTGTGTCCAGGGGCTTGTCTTTCTCACCAACCAAAATGGTGAACACTGACGGAAGGGATGGGTTAAGAGCGTTTAAAGTCTGGCTCAGAAGGTCAAGGACAATGTTGACAGGGTCAGGGAAAACCTGCGATGACCACTTGACTTGAGTGTGCCATGTGGAAAGAAGCAGGTCATAGAGGTCACTAAGCACAGTTTTTGTTTGGTTGGCATCCCAGGCAGTTTTCCAGGTCTGTAGCAGATTGTTCTGAAGATCATGGTGGTTAAATATAAAGATCAAACTTCATTTAAGAATACAAAAGTCCTTAATAAATAATATCTTGAATAATTGCATACCTCAAACAAAAGTTTAATGATTAAATTCTATCAATTTTGTATAAAAATTATAAGAATTAAATAGATACAGGATGGTTGGCTAGGATTTCAAATGTATAAAAATATTTAGTTGTTTTTTTAAATGAGATCAGAAAGACCAACACAAACAATAGCTTCCTGGATAGTTAACTTGTTTTAATAGAAAAGAGAGTTACTGAACCTTAGCCTGTATCAGAATGTATTTTATCCCAAGATTTATTTTAAGATAAATTTTAGCTCGTTATTATTCAGTATTAAAATTAATGTTAAAGGAAGTAATTTTAATTTTTTTTTTTAAATTCATGCATTGTTTTCTCTGACCTTGTGGCACTTGTGGTAGTACTTGATCAGTTGTGGCAGTCTTTCAATACTTTCAAATATCTTCACATATCTCTGAGTTTGTTCTATGATAAGACATGTCACAACATGATTTAAACACTTCAAAACTTGTATTTCAAAAGACGATTAATGTTTTAAATTTGCAAGACTGTACAAGTCTTCATTTATTTTTTGCTACAGATTTAACAAAAAATCATCACTCCATATTATTCAAATTTAGTGAAACTTAAGATATCCAGGTTGGACTGCATTTTATGTAGTTGACAACAAAAACTACAATATAATTTTTTTTTTTTGTTGTTCTTGTAAATAATTTTTTTTAAATAAATTCCCCAAATCATGTAATTTTAAATCTAATTTTGATAATATAAAATCTTATTACTTATATTTAAAATGATCAGATTGAAGTAGAATTATTAACATAGCAGCTAATATATCCCTCTGCAATAACTGTTTTCTTGCAGACATCAATCAGGTTATATGTATTTTTTTAACAAATAATATGTACCAAGAAATTTGGCAGATTTCAAGAAAAATATTTTTTAAAGAGGGAATAATTTGAGAATTTTTATTTGGGATCTTACAAAAAAAAATTCTGTAAGCAATAGCCCTCATGAGTTTAGTCACTGGCACACTTCTTTTTTCCCTTAAAATTACCCTATCTCTATTGTTGTTGTTTTTTTTTCTTAATTTCTTTTGTTTGTTTTTTTTTTAAATTTTTTTTTTCTTTTCATATTCTTATTAAAAATGTCTGACTGAACCCTTTCTACCAAATATTATCAGGCCAGGAACAAACAATGAGGCGGACAGTATTCGGCCTTTAAATAATAAAAATAACAAACCTAAAGATTGAGAGTTGAATGCAGAGATGAGCTGAGGGCTGAGCATTGCCTCCAACCTGTTCTTTAGATTCTCTAGATGCTGGCACTTGTCTACATAGTCTGGAGTATCTACTAACATCAGCTAAAATAAATTTTAAAAAAATAAAATATATATATAAATATTATATATATATATATATAAAAATATATATATATTATTTTTACTTTGTTGAAATATATATATGTATATTTAAAACATTGTTTTTTTAAAGAAGCAAATTATTTTTAAGTTTGGAATAGGACATAAATTTGATAATACCACAGTTGTTTTTGAATAAACTTTTAAATATGTACTCACAAGACTCTGTTGCATTCCACATAGTTTGGTAGTTATCTGTTAGAAAAAAAAGCAATGTGAACAACATCAACTACTCCTTGATTAGCCAATAACACACAGTGTTGTTATAAAAACAGATCTATTAATTTTGAACGCCCTTCCAGTCGCTCTCAGAAACAGCCAGACACTGGAGTCCTTTAAAACCGATTTAAAAACACATCTATTTCGTAAACACCTTCTGCGGTGATGCTTTCTACCATCTTTTTTCAGTTAATGTATATTGGCTTGTGTTGCTTATGGTTGAAATGGGATGAAAGACTTTGACTTGGTATGCTTGTATGTAGTTTTATATGGTTGCGTCTGTTTTTAAATGTGGTAAATTTTAGATTGTTTTTATTTCTCTTTTTAATATGGTTGACTTTGTATCGCGCTTCGAGCTTTTGGGGATCAAGCGTATTTTTCAAATAAACTTTATTATTATTATTAATATAATCAGCTTTAGCTCTCCTAAAGATCATTTTTTTGTATTATCACAGACAACAATATAGCTTGCGGTGAAGCATACTAAAAATTAGCTGTTAACAATTTCTGGATTCTCAACATCAACAATGCAAAGAGATAACTCACATCATCAATGTTCTGAGACTGGAAAACTTCATCCATGTCAGCACTCAGAGTGGTCCAGTTGTCAGCCTCCTGTACAAATTAGAAGCATGAAATGTAATTTTGATTATATAAAATCCTGCTCACATTGCAATTAAATATTTACATAGCTATACAGAGATCCATGATAACAATGAAATAAATTTCCTAATGACCTTCAGAGCATCTGCAGTAGTTTTCATACGGGATTTTATTCTGTCCAGTTTCAGCAGCACTTGCATGGACTGTGATGTATCTTGTTCCACCTAAAAGGTATTTTGAAATAAATTATTTTTTGTGCAACTTATTTATCTATTTATCTATAGCATCCCCACCCCAAAAAAAAAGCTTTGTTTTCATCATGATAAATTATAATCTAATATAAGAGGAACCAGTATATAATTTAGGTAGGAAATTCAACATGCATGTAGTGTTCATCACACCTGGTGCATACCAAGAGTGAACTGACCTTAATAAATGATTACTTCACCTTCTGAATATCTTGTTTGACCACCCTCATTTGATCTTGTAGTAATGCTGCCTCTTGCTTGACTGCATCTAACTCCCTTACGACTCTTTATTTTGAGGGAAAAACTTTAAATTATTTCTGGGGTTCTTGTCAAGATTTAAGAGCTTTGGAAAATGAACACTTATCACAAAAATGTAATATGTAAAGGTAAGTGCTACAGTTTCTCCTGTTTTTCCTTGAGTAATAAAGCAAAACAAGAGCAATTTAAAAATCACAGAGTAAAATTTGACATGTGCATAGAGTAACTCTAAGCAAAATATAATTTAAGTCATAGACACAAGAAATACAAATGAAAAACCTATAAGTTAGCCTCTTTTTAGTTATTTTTATATAAACTTTAACTTACAATAAGTATATGATATAAATTTACCTTGGCAAATTCTGTAATGCTTGCTGACTTGCTTCTTCTAAAATATTATTCACCTCCTGAAAAAAAAATGAACTAAATAGTATTAAATTACTGCAGAGGCGTAGCGTGGTGGGGGCAGGGGGGGACAGATGTCCACGGGCGCCAGCTAGTTACGGGCGCCAAAATGCGCTTTGATATTATTTTATTGATGAAAATAATGGGTTTGAGAGTTGAAAAAAAAAGAAAAAGGGGCGCTAAAAATGGATCTTGTCCCTGGGCGCGAATCTTGTCCCCGGGCGCCAAACACCCTCGCTACGCCACTGAATTACTGTCCAATTCAACATTATTTCTTATTTTTTAAATAAGTTAAATCAATTAATTTTACTTTGATTCATCAAAGTTTTTGATTCAAATAAAAAATTAAGACGCTAATACGAACTGCAACTATCAGGGATTACATTTACTAACCTGAATAAAAACTTGCAGCTTCATTACCATTGTTGTGGCAAATTGCTGAATGAAAATGAATACATAAATAATGTTATTTGTAAGTGAAAAATTATAGTGTTGTCTATGCTATCATGATGTGTTGATCAAGCATCATAAGTCTTGGAGATAATGTTTGGTATACTTTTTAAAAATGATTTAAATGAAAGTCACAATTTCAGTCGGTAAGCCCCAGTTCTCCACTCCCCTGTCTATAATGTGCATTTGAATAAAAATGATTAGTGTATTATCACTTTAAATAACTCAATAAATAATCATACTATAAATTATCATGTTAAAATTGGGATTTTACAACATAATTTTTAATAATGCAAAGAAGATTGTACCTACATCTTTGGAAACCCCAGAATCTTTCTGGTTACGAAATGCTGCATTGACCCAATCTTTAGCATCAAAGTTGTCATCCATAAATTTTGAGTAATCCTGAGGAAATAAAATATAACTGAAATTAAGTTATGGGTTGGGTCACAGATTTTTCATTTCTCAACTTTGTCACTAGAAAATGTTACAGTAGAAGCTTGCCTTGTTTACATCATGTTTCTTGTACATTGCGTGTATGAGCTCTGGGTAACTCCAGGTTTGGCGATGATGGGTGTGGCGTAATTATAAATGGTCTCCCTTGACCTTGACTATATAGTCGAATTCTATGGAACCTACAAGATGGGCCTAGGTCAGATACAATGCGTAACCCCTTTTCAGGAAAATCATCTATGAAAAACTATAAATAAGCCGATTGACAGAGAGAGACTGTGAGGCAAAGAGAGAGACTAATAGATTGCCATACTGTGCTAACTGTAGATTTGTTTATTCTATTTATTGTATGTGTGTGCACCTTCCCAAAATTGTACCGGTACCAGTTCATTAATGTACTGTGAGAGAATAGTTTTATTCTATTTGATTTTATATTGTAAAGTTAACTTAATAAATTATTATTTGTAATTAGCAATAGTTTGGGTATTGTTCTTTATTACTGTATTTAATTAATGGTGTCGTCCTTTGTTATGCATTGTTTGTCATGAGCCATATATAGCCAAATAAGAGATTGAATTCTCTACACATTATGGTGGGACTTAACAAAAATATCAGAAGATGGACATTTTTTTAATTTCAAAAAGGTGCAAAAACCTCAATACTGTCAGTAATACTGTAATTATGAATAATAGTACTACAGACACAACACCACTTTGTCCATAACTGTAATCAAATTAATCAAATCAAAGTCAAAAGAACTATTTACAGTACAGTAATTTACTTTATAATTTATAATAATAATAGTAATAGTAATAGTCATAGTGAAGGAAATACATTTAGGCCTTAGGCCTACAACTACAAGACTAGAGATAATATTTAGACCTATATTCATATAGTTAGCCTGCCTATATCATTATCATATGAAGATTTAGACAGCTAGTCATCATCATCACAAAGTTAAGTCATGAAGTGACTAGGAGTTAGAGGAAGGCTGCCCCACATGAAATGTAATGGAGCTAAACACTGATTCCGAAACAGGCTCAAAACAGTGACAGTATTTAATTTAACTAAATAATTGTTCCTTAAATCCATTTCTTATTCTAAGACAGGGGACAGTGACACGGATATAACATGATTTCAGTATATTACATAACTCACGCAATCTTCATGGGGCATACGTACCATTTTAAAAATATTTTAGGTATACCAATATTTTATTAGATTCGTTGGAGCGGTACATGAATACGTAAACAAATATGTAATTAAAGAACCATAACCGCAGACAAGTGACTGTTAGTTGATATACAGTACACACAGGCCCCAGTCCCGCTTATTACCGAGACGTAACAGCAACCCTATATTCTACTTACAAGACATTTCTTTTGTTTTTTTTATTAATTTTGAAATATGTATAATTCATTCACTTTGCTTTTTAGAAAGACCTCACCATAGACTATGCCATAAGTAATAAGAATTCTAATTCAAATTTTATTTCTGGTTGTGCATAAATGATATGAAATTCACTAATTTTTTCGGCGTTAAAATATACCAAATATTAACTCATACTTTTTTTTCCTGTTATAAAAATATAAATAAGTTAAATAAGCCTGGGTTGTCGTAAATAAAATTTTATATTTATAAATTGAAACATACAATAGTATTTTTTTAAATAAAAATTTAAATTACAATGTTTTATGAAGAAATAAATGTGATCAAATTGTTGTTGTTTTCCCTATCCTATTAAAAGTTTTCCAATAAATTCTATTGTTTTTAATTTTGTAACTTCATCAATAATTTTTCGGAGTGACTTTTTTTATTTTTTTAAAACATCAGTAATGTGTTTTTATATTTTATTTCAGTCATGCCTTCCCCGGACCCAAAACATTAAATGCTTTTTTTATAATTAGCTTAATGAAGTAAATACACCCCCTTTGAAAAAGGGACCAAAGCTTTGTTTACGAACAAATAATGTATGAGTTGACGTATAAATAGATTTTCTTCTTATTTTTACAACCGATATAATAGGAACCTTCGCCTCAAGCTTACTTGTGTTTACAGTCGACGGATCCACTCCAAAATAATAGTTTGTATGTTTACAACAGCACATGGCGTTTCTCTAGTGAAGTGTATTTGTAAAATTTATATAAGAATTCATTGTAAGTTTAATTTGTTAATTACATTAAAAGTAATTCAATTACGAAAATGGGTACCGAAAATGTATTTGACAGGAAACTGAAATAACTCTTCCGTTGACTCCCGGTCCCCAAAAAATGATATAAATGCAAGTGCAAGCCATGAATATGAAAAACAAATTTATTAAATATGAAATTACTCTAAACTAATAAGTCTTACAAGAGTCCACATAGATGATATAATATAGGATATCAGTTGGCGTTGGGGGTTATTGCACAGGCCTGATATCTTTGGTTTGGGCTTGGGACTTGTACATTTTAAATTCGAAGTGATTATTCACAGAGCTGTGCGGATAACGCTCGCCGTTATTCACAGATTTCGGTCTGCCGATAACGCTAAACGTTATTCACAGAATGTGATAAATTAATTAATGAATATAAAGTACAAAGTTCGCTTACGCACATCTCTTCGGTAGAGTAGTCGTCAGTATCTCCGACCGTCACCCAGCAGACATAGGTTCGATTCCCCGTCGGGGATGCCTCATTTTTATAAATAAAATTTAAAAACAAAATATTTAATGGTTATTTCGTAGTGTTATATTATAATAATATTCTTCCTATAGCTTTCTTTTTCTGTTTACATAGTTTTATTGTTATTTTCATATAGTTTTGTTACTTATGTTTCAAGTTTCAATCTATTTTGTTAGAATGTTCATTCAAGTTTCGTTAAAAAAATGTAAACAACATGGACAGGCAGTATGCAGATCAGCCGCATAAACCATGTTTAAGTCAGATACAGCTGTTCTAACTGTACATTGTGATATACTTTTAGCTCTTTTGACTGTTTAATTTTCTTTGTATAATTCCACTCATAGACTTTAACATCCATTTGTTTTTTCTCTAATAAACAAATACTAATTAATAACTTACTTATTCAAATATTTTAGATCACAGAGTTGTGTGTTAATGTTTAGCTGAAAAAATATGTCACGTTTTATTTGTTTCATTTTATTTTCTAATAAGGATCATAATAAGTAGGGACACAATATGCCGCTCCAGAAATAGTTGAAATAACACTTAGTGATGACAATGAAAGGAACATACCGGTACCGTACTTAAAACATATCAATATCATTGACATCAACAATTTTAGCTCTTGTAAAAAAAAATGTTGATACTTGAAACAAAAAGCCATACTGCTACTGTTGTAACTATGGGTCTAAAAACAAAAAGCCATACTGTCACTGTTGTAACTATGGGTCTAAATACAAAAAAAGCATTAAAAAATTTGTTGTAAACTTGCTGGTCGTAGGATGCATTGCGAGTCTTGGGGAAGTAAAGTTCCCCTTCAGATCATATTGGCCTACCCATGGGGAAATTGAAGCTGCGTTTACAAGTTTGAGTGTATGGCCAGCGCAATAACCAGCCACCTTTACTTTTGACCAGCTAATGCCAGAGCTGGGTAGACTAAGGGACACCCTCAAGTATGAGGAAAAAATACTAGGCTTAAACAGGATTAGATTCTGTTATTATCAATGTAGGGCCAATATGCCCCTCCCCGTCTCTCACATGGCCGCCTGATGCAGCCACCTCTCTGCATGGGCTATTCCTGACAGAACAATTCTAGACTAGGTGATATATCATAGGGCTTTTAAAACACTAAACGATACCCTATCAAGCTTTGACATCATTTTAA
>CAXITT010000551.1:520603-548064 GCA_964033795.1 Lymnaea stagnalis
GTAATAGTAAGATGGCCCTTTGTTTTACGTAATAGTAAGATGGCCCTTTGTTTTACGTAATAGTAAGATGGCCCTTTGTTTTACGTAATAGTAAGATGGCCCTTTGTTTTACGTAATAGTAAGATGGTCATTTGTTTTACGTAATAGTAAGATGGTCCTTTGTTTTACGTAATATTAAGATGGTCCTTTGTTTTACGTAATAGTAAGATGGTCCTTTGTTTTACGTAATAGTAAGATGGTCATTTGTTTTACGTAATAGTAAGATGGTCATTTGTTTTACGTAATGGTAAGATGGTCCTTTGTTTTACGTAATGGTAAGATGGTCCTTTGTTTTACGTAATAGTAAGATGGTCCTTTGTTTTACGTAATAGTAAGATGGTCATTTGTTTTACGTAATAGTTAGATGGCCCTTTGTTTTACGTAATAGTAAGATGGTCCTTTGTTTTACGTAATAGTAAGATGGTCATTTGTTTTACGTAATAGTAAGATGGTCCTTTGTTTTACGTAATAGTAAGATGGTCATTTGTTTTACGTAATAGTAAGATGGTCATTTGTTTTACGTAATAGTAAGATGGCCCTTTGTTTTACGTAATAGTAAGATGGCCCTTTGTTTTACGTAATAGTAAGATGGTCATTTGTTTTACGTTGACAAGGTGCGCTGGGAGGGGGGTGGGGTTATAAATATTTTATACAACTTTTTAATGTTTATTTTGCGTACCTCATATGTTATGCATGAATGTCATATTTCCCAAACAGCTTTGGCGTTCGAATTCGGCTACATTGACAGGTGTGCACATAGCCTGATTTTAATGTTACCATTAATGAAATCAGCGATCCTTTTTATTTTCGGTCCCCTAGTTTAGTTTACTTAGTGAGTATTTTACGATATGGCCTCGATAAAAAGAAATGCACGCGAAAACGATGACGAAGAAGAAACTTTCACTTCTACCGGTAAACATCAACTTCAACAAAAGATAAAGAAAGTTGTTAGCCTTGCTTGAATATGAGACACAATTTACTGTGTTGAGGTCTTCATAGAAGGGTCCATCATACGCACTGCACATTCTGCAAGTTGGACTTTTCAGTAGCAATCAGAGGCAAAAATGAGTGGTGTGGATTTAGGAGATAGTGTGTATGGCGCGGGTCTAAATATTTAAATCTATAAAATCAATTCCGCCACCTACATTTTCGTAATGTCAGTTTGTGGGGTGTGGAAAGGGGGGGGGGGATATTCCTCGGCAGAAAGTAAATGCGGTATTTAAAAATACTATAATATTCATCCCGAAATTCTGAAAGTCCTAAAATAGCACATTGATATTTACCAGCCTATGTTTGCAGGAATTACCGTCGTGATGTTGTCAAGATGTATTTTCACAAATGAACTCGCTAGCTATACCTAAACTCAGTATTAGAGAAATTACAGTAATGTTTAGTCCACCGAATGGTAAGGCCACGTGTTACGTATAATTCGGTGGGCTACGCCAGTGGTTCTAAAATTTTCGTTTCCCTGCGCCTATGCCACACTACGTTTTCACCAGGCTCCCTGTGTTGAATTCTAACATGTACAATTCGAAATAACGAATACACAAATAAAATAAGGGTTGGATAAAAATAAATATAACGTGTATGTAGGTCACTGAGCGCCATCGGGAACTGCAAACAGCAATTTCTTAGTGAGTTACTGTTTGCACCCCGACCGAAAGTTGTCACATTGGTTTTAAAGTGAAAATAAAATAATGAATTCTTAAAAATATTTCGCAACGCCCCGATGAGGAAGCCGCAGCCACCGAGGGCAACGAGCACCCAAGGCCATGTGGCGTTTATTCTGGGAACCACTGGGCTGAATCACCAGTAGTGAAAACCCGTGTCACATTTTGTTGACTGTAACATAATATACAACGGATTTTGTTAAGTTTATGGGGGGGGGGGGCTGGGCTGGTGTTTTAAAGCTCCCTGTACCGCACACACAAAAAGGGTGGGGGCTCCAATTTGTTACCGGGTAATTCATTCTTATTTAGGGGGGGGGGCTGGGCTGGTGTTTTAAAGCTCACTGTACCGCACACACAAAAAAGGTGGGGGTGGGGGTTCCAATTTGTTACCGGGTAATTCATTCTTATTTTAATACATTTTATTTTATGCTTATCTGACGTCAAGTTTTAATATGTATTAGCCGATACACGTCTGCTAAACAAAGTGACCGCAGTTTGCCGTTAACGTCAGTCATCTACTGTTTACCTACAGTTCCATATTTTGACGCCAGCTCAGCTCGATTCCACTGAACACGCTATAGGAGTAGTTATTGTAAATTGTATACATTATATATACTGTATTTTTATTTATTTACTATCAAAATACTGCATTGTACGATTTTGAGACCATATTGTACGATTTTAGGAGTTTGGGGGTAAACAGGTCTGGTGACTTAATTATTTCCAAGATAATATACTTTTAAAATTGTGTGGATTATTATGTATGAAACTCAACCATTGACACAGAACTGTTGCTAATGTATGTTATTGAAACAGAACTGTTGCTAAAGTATGTTATTGACACTGAACTGTTATTAATGTATGTTATTGACACTGAACTGTGATTAATGTATGTTATTGACACTGAACTATTGCTAATGTATGTTATTGACACTGTACTGCTAGTAATGTATGTTACTCACACTGAACTTATGCTAATGTATGTTATTGACACTGAACTGCTAGTAATGCATGTTATTGACACTGAACTGTTGCTAATGTATGTTATTGACGCTGAACTGTTGCTGATGTATTTTGGCAGACTCTTGATGGAACCAACAAAGTTTTGTTTGCTGAGCACCTGGGCCTTGTTGAAATACAGAAAGGGATACGATCAGGAAAGTACTTGCAAGGGACATTACTCATCAGTCGAGAGAACTACCTGGAGGCCAATGTTAGTGTCAAGGACAGAGATCATATGGTAATTTTTTTATTGCAGTGACAATTTTACTAGTAGGCTTCATTGAAGTCATAGCAACATTTTAATCAAGCCTGTAAAGTGATACACATTTATTTTTAGACTATCTTGTTATCCTTACTTATAAAATTATTGTGTAAATAGAAGAGGGTTGGGCCAGAGTTGGTACTAGAATGTTGATTTGTCATATAAAATGCATCAACCCATTTTTTTGTACTAGCGTGGTTTGTGTCTTTTTATTCAATAAAATAGACAGTTTAACAAATATAACATCATGACATCCATGTATTGTTTGACCAATGTCTAGATTATCCTGTTTAAATATTTAAATAGTGTACCAGCTTGTCAATTTCATTGTGGGATTTTTAAATTACTTTAAAATATTTTTTAGGTGTTTGTCCAAGGCCTCCACAGCCTCAACAGGGCTGTTAATGATGACATTGTTGCTATAGAGATGCTCCCTGAGTCAGAATGGAGTTGTCCTTCTTCACTGGTGCTCACAGAAGACAATGGCAAGGATGATGAAGATGAGGAGAATAGAGCTTTGCTGGACAATGTGAGTCTATTTCATTAATTTGTACACTTTTAAAGATCTCTACAACTGGAAATATTCAGCCACAATGAAAATCTTCACAGAAGTGTTTGTAATATGTTTCAAGCAACAGTTGTTTGTAATATGTTTAAAGTAACAGTAAAGTTGTTCAAACCTGTGCAAGCCTCTTCCAATAGGGTGGATTCCGGCCAACAATTGTTTTGCCTCAGAGATGTGAATATCTGACACAATATCTGTGTTAATCTGGCACAATCATCAGTGATTGAAGATGTGTTGATCAAGGAGACTCTTACACACATTTATGATAAAGACTAACAATGGTCTAGTTTCTGAAAGTGATGTCATCTCTCCTACACTAAATGAATATGTGTTAAAATGGCGTACACATTGTTATGAGGTCAGATGATATGAAAGAACTGCATCTAATAAGATTACTTATGCTGATGAGCTAATTGTGTGACTCTGCTTGCTTACTTCCCTGTAGGAGTCTCTGATAAAGAACAAAGTACCCAAGGAGTTGAGGCAACCAACGGGCAGAGTTGTCGGCATTATTAAGAGGAACTGGAGACAGTATTGTGGCATCTTGCAGCCATCTATTTTGAAAGAGGTCAGTTAATGATGCTGCTGACAAGGTTTTAAATCAGTTCAATGTAATGTGACTGACATATTGTTAAATAAAAAATATCTTTGTAGGCTTTTTTTTATGTCATTTTAATACAGAAGTATGTATTTTAGTGTATTTTTGTTTCTATAAATTTAGAGACAACTAGCTTTAGCTTTCCAAACAATGGCAGCGGCAGTGCGTGAACTTCCCATCTACTAAAGTTACTTGACAAAACATGCATTCAAGCAACACACATTATAAGATTGACAATTAGTGCTTACCTCCCTCTCCCTCTACACATTCACCACCCCTATAAACTATATTAATATTCTAATGTCCCACCCCATTGTACTCCAGATTTATTACACCAACTATTTCCTTAAAACAAAAGAAAATATTACACACCCAACGTACTTGCTGTATTTAAACAAATAACGTTTAGCACAGCTATCAGAAATTTTATTTGGTGAAATCAGCGCCATCTGGTAGCGTTAGTGACATTGCTACATATAGGATTATATATTTTGATCGGTTCTCAGAAATAATTAAAGCTTTGTGTATTATTTCTTCGTGCAGCTAGGGTGCCTATTATAACTGTTCATTCTCTGGTTGCCAACGCATGTATTGATGTATTCCACAGAGAACTCGTCACCTGTTTGTACCTGCTGAGAAAAGGATTCCAAAGATTCGAATAGACACCCGACAGGCAGAGACCTTGGCCTCCAAGAGAATTATTGTTGCTATTGACAGCTGGCCCCGCAACTCCAGATACCCACTGGTAAAACCAAGTTGTCAAACACCAAAGTGTCACTTGACAAAAAGCTTTGCCCTTAGCCTTGAGGGATAAAATTGAGTGTTAAAAGGAACTAATAGTTCGGGATTAGATGAGACAATCTCTTTAATACTTTATCCAATTTTTGGCTAATAGAAAATAAAAGGTATTATTATTTTTTTTAAAGTTTTTATCAACTCCAGTTACTTCTTGGTTTCTTAATGTTGATAAAATTTACACCATAACACCATAATGTTATCTTTAATCATGTTCCCATGCTCTCTATGCTGCCAGGGCCACTTTGTAAGGTGCCTGGGTGGTGTGGGAGATAAAGACACTGAGAATGAGGTCCTGTTGCTGGAACATGATGTCCCACACTCAAACTTCTCAGAGGCTGTTCTTAGCTTCCTACCTAAAATGCCCTGGACCATCTCAGAAGATGTTAGTTTTTGTCCATGTAGTGTCACTATTAAATAGCCGCCAAATATTTCTCTATAGTTAAATCATAAGAATAAGAATTTTTTAAGGCGCATGCATACGATTATTTCAATATTAAAATTAACAACTTTTACTCAGCATCTTGGTAAATAAATAAGCTCAGAATAAAGAAATGAAGAGAGACGTGCTTATTATTCTTTATATAACTAGCAATATTTGAAACCAAGTTATGTGGATCAACAGGAACAATGGATATGTATGTTGCATTAAAAATTATGGAGAAAATCTTTTTTCTTTTGGTTTGCACTGCCTGCTGCTTATTAATTTGATTTAGTTGACTTATTGCATCGTAATGTTCAAGTTGTCTGGAGCTGGATGCTAGTTAATAAATGGGCAACCAATCAATCATGTGATCTAACAGGATTTGAAAAGACGACGCGATCTTCGCCACCTCGACATCTGCAGTGTTGATCCACCTGGTTGCACGGACATCGATGATGCCCTTCATTGTCGGCCTCTGAAAAATGGAAACTTTGAGGTCAGTATACTCAATGGGGATCTTTTGTTGACTGCATTGCCATCAATGGCATCTCTATTAGCTGTTAAGCTGAAATTGTGCCACCGCAATTGCAGGCTTAACTCAAATCATAATCCCTTTTCATACTTATTAACAGGCTCGTAAAAATTATTAAAAAACATAAATATTGTCTGAACTCCCGTTATCAAAAGGCATAAAATAATTTGCTTATAAAGAAAACAGTTATGATATTTAAGTGACACTTAGGAGAAGGGATTGAGATGGTGGGCACAAACTCTACATTGTTTTTATAAAATATATTTGTGTTCTTTTAATTAACAATACCAACACTAAATGGATTATTGAAACATGATTTCTATTCAGGTTGGTGTCCACATAGCTGATGTGTCCCACTTCATTCGGCCAGGCAACGCCCTTGACCAGGAGGCGGCTAACAGGGGAACAACAGTCTACCTTACAGATAAGGTATTTGACCAGTTTCTATACTCGACGTGTAGTTCTGAAATTTATTGCTAGCAGGGGAACAACAGTCCACCTCACAGATGAGGTATTTGAGCTATTGCTACACCTTGACTAGACCTGTAATACTGAAGTCTTGTTCACCACCAAGACACGGCAGTGGTTCTTAAGCATATTAAACAAGGTTTCATTATAAGTAAGTAGCCATATTAATACAAAGCTACCAGTCTAAATTGTGACCTATTTATCTTTACAGAGAATTGACATGGTTCCCGATTTACTCAGTTCCAACCTTTGTTCTCTTCGTAGTGGAGTCAACAGGTAGGTTGTGAATAACATCAAGTGGATAGCTCATTATTTATGTTAGCCAGCTTTAGTCTTGTCTAATATTCCTTTTTCTTTTTAATTTTCCCCATAAGCTGTGTGTTGTGCAACAAACCACCCCCACAAAAAAAAATCTGGTGATATATTGGAAATTATTTTTGCTCTGAATGAGATACATTTTAGATTGACTATTATGGGGTTTTTTTTGTTGTTTTTTTCTTTTAGAAAATTAGCTTTAAAGTTAAAGACATAGGAAACCATAATTTTTATCTGGATGTTTATTGAACTTTTCCATTAAAAACTTAACTTTTCCACCAGGTTTGCATTCTCTGTGTTGTGGGAGATAACACCAGCTGCTGACATTATTAGCACAGATTTTACAAAGAGCATCATTGACTCCAAGGTATGTCATTAGTATTCTCAATTAAATGAGATTTGGCTTTGAATCTTATGCTGGGCTGATAGTATTTAAGCATCTTAACCCTGATATAATATTGCAACGGAGGACAGTCCAAGGAAGGTGAGGGGGAAAATTGATATTGTTACATTATTTTCTTCCATTCCCCCAGGCATCTTTAACATATGCAGAGGCACAGCTGAAAATCGATGACCCCAATTCCAATGACAGTTTAACACAGAGCTTGAGGGGGCTGAACACACTGGCCAAGATTCTCAAGAAGAAGAGGCTGGACAATGGGTAGGTTTGTCTTAGAGGAGCAAGACTTGTCTTTTTAATCACTGTGTACAATTGTTTTCATGTGAGTAGCAGTTGCTGAAATGAACAACTTTGGGCACCACTATGAACAAATTTGGGCAGCCCTGTGAACACTTTAAGCAGCACTTTGTGATAATCTTTTTTCTGTTCTCAGAGCTTTGAGCCTGGCCTCCACAGAAGTGAGATTTCATGTAGATAGTGAAACCAACGATCCTATTGATGTACAGACAAAGGTCCTAAGGTGAGTTATTCCTATATTATAATATGTGCTTGTAAAAATAATAATTCCTTGATCATGTTTTTATGTACTATTTTTAGCCTTCATTAGGACAGTAATATTTGAATTTCATTAGCTAATTTCTGATGCATAAATCTTATGTATAAAAAAATTTTAATTATGCTTTTAATCTTTTGCCATGACCTAAAAAAAATTTTTTTTCCTTTATCCCTTCAGAGACACTAACTCTATGGTTGAAGAGTTCATGTTGTTGGCAAACATTGCAGTTGCAGAAAAAATTCTGAACGAGTTTCCGGACAATGCCCTTCTTCGTCGCCACCCTCCCCCGCCGGCCACAAATTTTGATCCCTTGATAAAAGCGGCTGCATCAAAGGTGACGCTGAAGTCATTAAAATGTGAAAAGGAATTTTGCATTATCATATCAGTTTAGCTGAGGACATAAAAGTTGTATTGAAATATAAGAAAGTCGATGCAATACTTGATATCTGGTCCCTTGCAGATTCTGTATGTCTTAACGTATCGCTAGGCTGCACATTTCTTTATATGTTTTCATAAATTGTTTTTTCTTTTTTTTTACCATAAATTATTTAAAGAGACTTATTGCCTCTAATATTCTCTGTTTACCCCAGTATTCTCTATTTGCCTCTGATATTCTCTATTTGCCTCTCGCATTATTTTTTTTCTTGCAATGGTCACAATTAATATCTTTTATTCATGTTGCATTTCATATCATCAGGGTTTCAAGATAGATGTCACATCCGGCAAAGGCCTCGCGGACAGCCTGGACAGGGCTGTTGTGCCAGAGAATCCATATTTTAACACTATGTTACGTATCGTGACCACCAGGTGTATGATGCAGGCCGTTTACTTTTGCAGTGGCATGCTGCAGCCGGCAGACTACCTGCATTATGGTCTGGCCACTCCCATATACACTCACTTCACTTCACCCATCAGAAGGTCAGGCTGGAGTTACACTCTTTATTAAACCTTGACAATCCATTTTTATAGAGTTCTTTAAAGCTTTGCTTCTCAAACTGTGTCACTTTGATGGACTGACAGAAACATTTTGTCCACACTTTGCTCCATTGTACAACTTTTCAATTTGATCATCTGAAACAACAGCAAGGGCTCAGAATGTGCAGACCACTGACCACCACTTTAAGAAGCATCAGTTTAAAAACTTAATTTTTTAAATAAAAAATTTCCATGTAATAAGATGCATTTTAACATTATTATCGCATGTTTTGAGCTAAAAATTATATTTATCGATACCTAATCTGGTTATTTTCCCCTTTTCCCTTTTTCTGATTACACAATGAAAAAAAATCAAGGCATCCAACATTATTTCATTAAAAAACTCATTCACTGCCGTACTGGATCAAGGCATCCAACATTCTTTCATTGAATAACTCATTCACTGCCGTACTGGATCAAGGCATCCAACATTATTTCATTAAAAAACTCATTCACTGCCGTACTGGATCAAGGCATCCAACATTATTTCATTAAAAAACTCATTCACTGCCGTACTGGATCAAGGCATCCAACATTACTTCATTGAATAACTCATTAACTGCCGTACTGGATCAAGGCATCCAACATTATTTCATTGAATAACTCATTCACTGCCGTACTGGATCAAGGCATCCAACATTATTTCATTGAATAACTCATTCACTGCCATACTGGATCAAGGCATCCAACATTATTTCATTGACTAACTCATTCACTGCCGGATTTTTAAATAATCTGATGTTAAATATTAAAAGTGTTGAATTTGCCTTCATTCAGATACTCTGACATCATAGCTCATCGTTTACTGGCCGTCAGTATAGGAGCTGATGCTTCATATTCTGAATTGTTGGACAAAACTAAAATACAGGTACATACTTTCAACCGAAAAATTAGGCAGTTTTAATAACAATGCACAGATGTTCAAACTATTAAAGTTTTAGTCTTTGAACAGATTTTTTTAAAATGAAATTTTTAAATGTGTAACGGTCTCTAAACTTAATATGTATATAAAGTTTTGAAAACAAACTATGTACAAATTAAATAAAGCGTGACCTACTTATATTTATGCTGACAACTTCCTCCCAGTCTCTGTGCAACAATTTGAACTACAGGCACAAGATGGCACAGTACGCAGGCAGAGCTTCAGTTAACCTGCACACACATGTAAGTAATTGGTGAAATATGCCAAGGGAATAGAATGATGTTACAGAAAGATGATTTGAACCTGCTCAAGGAAATGAAAATTAAATCATTCATAAATTTGAATCATGATAATGATAAGACAAGGGGTAGTATTGCTATTAGGAACCTATAACATTCACCGTTAATTGTAATGTATTTACACTGATTTAAATTTCTTTTGTTTTGAATGTTTCCGATATAATGGTTTGAATACAGATACATTTTATATTTCTAATTCTATGGTCGTATTTCAATGCATCTAATGTTTACTCTTACGATATTTGCGTACAATGTACGATTTTGAAGTGTATGCATTATATATACTTTATGTTTACTTTTTCACTATTAAGATAATGTATTGAACGATTTAGTGATGATTATTGTATGATTTTAAGAGCTTGAGGGTAAACAGGTCTGTTTAACTAATCCTCTGTTTAAGAAAAAATGTATTCGTCTTTCCTCTCTCAGCTGTTTTTCAAAACCCGAATCCAAGACGAGGAGGGCCATGTGTTGTTTGTTCGTAAGAACGCCTTACAGGTTCTCATCTCCAAGTACGGCTTGGAGGGCACTGTGTTCCTCAACGACGACAATCAGAAGTCGTCAAGTTTGTTTGTCTATGATGAGGAGGTAAGACTGTCTTTAATGAAAATCAAAAACTGCAGTTTCTATGTTTGGAAATAAGACAAGTAGGCTGGTTAGATGATCGACTTTATATTAAGGCTGATTAGATCATCAACTTCATATTCATCTTGTATAGGCTAATTACTGTTCAGTATTTACAATGGGAGTACCATTAGAAAGTCACCATCTTGTCACTGGCAATAACCCCATACATTATATTTTATGTAAACAAGATGGCTGTGCTACTTTACTTGGGTCTTTTTATTTATTTTTTAATTAATTAATTAAAAAAATCAAAATCCCCAAGAAAAGTAACACAGCCATCTTATTTTTATGTCAACAAGAAGGTTGTGTTACTTTTCTTGGGTCTTTTGACTTTTTTAATAATTAATACAAATAGATTAACAAAATGTTCACAAGTGTTATTCCCCTGTTTGTTAGATGAACACACAGTCAGCCGGAGATGTGACCATCCATGTATTTGATCCAGTTATTGTCCAGCTCAGCATCGACAGGTCTAATGTTCAACATATGAAGCTGTCATTGAAACTGGTTCGACCAGTGGTGAGTTATCACTGAGTAAACTTATATTTATATGATTGTAAATAATCTGTTTCATTTGACAGATTATTTTTTTGCAGTTTTTTTTTTTTTTACCTATTGACATTTTTGTGTCAGTGCCACGATCTTGCCCTCAGCTGACCTTTCCCAATAAATTACAGCACATTAACTAATCTAGATAACTAAACCAAACATGCCGATAGAGTGGGTACATACACTTTGCTTTGACATTTAACTTAAATTATTGTCAGATGTCCTCCAGGAATGATTAATAAGTTGTTTTTTTTTAAATTTCAGTCTGAGACTGGAGAGAAAAGAGAAAAAAATACATTTAAAATGTTAAAATTCAAACAATTGAATAATAAATTGATTTGAACAATTGAGACAGCCAACTAGACAATAATATGCCCTCTTTTTAAACAGAGCTGTGGTCTAATCATTTAAGCTACAGTTGCCGGAATATATGTCGTGTATAGGGTCGAACTTGGTACAATGAATGTAGAGTCACACCATTTTGGAAACTACTCTTAGACTGTCCTAAATAAAGTATCTTCAGATGACCAGCAAAAAAGATGACAAGTTTACAAGTTTAATTTTTAATGGCATCTACATGTCATAATGTCATGGGGTTTTGCTTCAGGACTATAAGCTGGGCTCCCTCTCCATGTTTTGATTAGTTCTCTTAGCTGAGTAAACATCATGGTTGACCGTTCCCATAACATCATGGTTGACCGTTCCCATCCACCCGAGGTGCTGATATTGTTTTTGCTTGACTTGGTCTTTGGTGGGGATTGAACCCTAAACCACAAGCTTGGGATTGACTCGACCACCCAGCATGTTTACCAGGTTCAATACTATTTATTCTTAATTCTCCATATTAACAGCCTCAATACTATTGTTAATGATTATTTCTTTTCCCTTGTCTTTCCTCAGATACCAGGGTTCAGTGTGCCATCTGTTAATGAGCTATCGACAAAAGGAACAACACCAGCCCCAGCGAGCGGGCCAGTCAAAAAGAAAAGAAAAGTGTAAAAGTAGTTTAATAGTTCATCTTTTCATTCAGAGCTGTTTGCAGGTTGAAATATTTGTTGTAACACTTGACATGTCATTGCCTTGTAGCTACTGAAGTTATGTGCTCTCAGTTTGGCTTTGGAACATTATGTGTCGAAATATTTGAAGAATTTTCAAAGAATGATCTCGTAACTTCTCATTCCTATGTAATATGAAAATTTGTCTTTTGTGAGTCTCCACCAAATGAAATAAATCCAAGCTCTACAACATGATAAAAATTGGAACATTATGGTCCTCCAATCATCCAGCATGTTGTAGTTGTATTAAATAGTCCAATCATCCAACATGTTAGAGTTGTATTAAATAGTTTTGTATTCCCTGGTTTGGCAGAGCTAAGTGACATAATAAAATGTATAGATGACAGGGAACACGTTTCAGTGTTTCCTTAATCCTGGGGTTCTTATTCAGAGATAGCTGAATCCTCAGAGGTTGCAAGAAGACCCTGAAAATCAGGTTATCATTTTTAATCAGGGTAGTGCATGGAATATTTTTTGAAATCAAAATAAGGTGTGTGGGAAATATTTTGAAATCAATAGGGGGTGAGGTGCTGCAAAAAGGTTGAGAACCCCTGCCTTGATTCATTCTTGTATCTGAATTACTGTTATTTTAAATAACATAATTAAATGAACTTTAAAATTGTTGACTATAATTTTGTCTGTATTTTTCTTGTTTTTTTTTCATTTTAAATATTATATATAAGACAGTGATTTATATTGTTAAATTTTTTATTTATTAATGAATTATCAAAATTTAGTTTTCAAATCATTTAACTAATGGACAAAGCACATAATGGTTTAAGTTTATGAAGGTAATAATATAATATTAGAGCAGGCATATCTTAAAGCACATATTATATTTATTATAATAATGGAAGAAAAAATTATATTTCTCTAATCAAATACTTTTTTCTGTTGTGAAATATTCTTCAAAGGTGACTCAAGAAATAGTTTATTTTTGCCATTTCAGCACCTTCATCGACTATTTTTTTTGCTTTGAACCTTAGATTTAAAAAGAACTTAACTCATCCTGATTAGTATTCTTTACAGTAATTTAGTGAAGTCATTTGGACCAAACAATTTGTTTAAAATAAAATTTGTTAACTAAAGGCATGAAAGAAATTAAAGTAATTTCCAGTTAAAAGTTCTCATTGGTTTGGACATCATAGATGGATAATTATGGGGAAAATCCCATGGAATAAATTACAACACACTCAAATTGTTGACATGACACAAATAGTTTCTTGCTTCAGTACCAGTTGCATACAAAAAGTGAGAGAGAAGTCTGAATTATTTGCATGACACTATGAGTAGTTTATCACATTACACATTCTCAATAACTCCCATAGATATTTGAAGGTTGCATTGGAGGAGGACAGATGCTTTCGAATTCAAACAAAACATTTGATAAAGATCAATAGTGGAACATATTGGGTGCAACTAATTCAGAACACAACTACTAGGTGTGATTCACACAAAAATTTAACTTATTCTCCACACATGGATTGACAGCGTCATCCAAACACTTACTTGATCCCTTTGATGAAGTGGCTCTAATGTCTTTAAATAACAATTAATATATGATTTTCATTTAAACAACAGCAATTGTGGGGAGATAATGTATTATAATTAAAAGCAAGAGACAATATTTCTATGATCAACTAAACGTATGATGTTATGAAACTGGTTATGGTCAGATTAGTAAAAAAATGCTAATGTGGTGTCACAATGATAATAAAGAAATAGTCTCATCACATGCTCACAATGATCTGAAATTAATGGGAGAAATTTTTCATCCAGCACTTTGCATACTATAAATATCATTATAAAGTGTATGCACAATAAAACAAATCTAAAAATCATTTTCAATTATGCATTGGTAATACCTATAACAAGTAATGGTGAGCAGTAAAAGAGACAAGTGGACAGTTTATCAAATGAATTCCGGTAATACTGAGAATAAATGTGTTAATCTTTAAATACAGGATAACTGCAACAATGGTATGTTATGATGAAAAAATCATTGTCATTCTAATTGAAACTTGATGCTAATACAACTTTTTATAACATATTATAAAATGTTGATTGTTAAACTGACTGGATGGACTTGAAGTTAGCCACCAGGCTCAACAGGGAGTACGAAGTATGATAGATTAAAAACTAATATTCAAAATAGTTCACTGTGCTACAAGTTATGTTGTCCTGGTGATTTCATTTGTTTTTTTTGGTTAAGGGAAAGAAAAGCTTTCTTTGGTTTAAAAAAACAAACAAATAATGTTTAGTTGTGTGTGTGACGTTATGATTTTTAGCATTGTCCATGAGACAGGGCCAAGTCCCCTTTGGAAGTGAAGTGTCCAACAATCCTTTTCAGACATTTAAATAAACTCTGCACACAAATACAAATCTGTTTTCAAAGCAGTAAAAAAAAAAGTTGTAAAATGTTATAAAATATAGCTTTGCAAATAAATACAGCATTGTATAAAAAATATGGATAGAAAACTTTGACAGGTAATGTATGGACGGCAGAAATTGAAAAAAAGATCACTATCATAGAAGGTATATACTGTAAAATATTTAACACAAAAAAGCATAAAAAATCAAATCGCTACTAAAACAATAAAGGGCATAGAAGATGGAATGTTAGTTTAAATGATATTAATGTACAGCCAAAATTACAATTTCTGTTTAGACCAGTGGTTCTTAACCTGGGTTCAGTGAGCCAGTCTCAGGGGTTCGGCGGAAGTCCAAAAAAATCAGAAAAAAAAACATATTTTATTTTTCCTATTAAGAAGGGTTCGGTACCTCCAAAAAGGTTAAGAACCACTGGTTTAGAGTCTACACTTTCAGGTCTCAAAAGTTTGCAATAGGATCATTTAAGTTGTTTATAAATTTTGTCAAAATGTTAACACTTTTCCTTGCATTAAAATTCTTTTAAAAGTTTATAATAAAGTATGTCCTCAACTTCTTTAGAAAATAGTATCACATTAAAATAATAACTAAAAATATGTCATTAAAAAATAAATAAGAAAGTTGTTTTTTTTTTTAAAATTACAAATACATTCTTGTTACAAATATTTAACAGTTTACTTTATCAATATTTAAAAATAATTTAAGTCAAATTGTTGACATAAATGTAAGGCTGCTTGTATAGTGAATGATGAGTCTCTCCTGATTATAAAATTAGTTTTCAACAGAGATCTTTGATTAGAAAACAAATCAGATTACTTAGATCAGTGCTCCTCAAACATTACTATGTGACTGACCCAGCAGCAATCATCCACACTGCAATGGGGGCCTGTGACTAATTTCTTGACTATAAATGCAGTTAGCTTTCAAATATTTCTTTTTTTTTTTTCATTTTTGCCTTCTAGTGTTAGGGCTTGATAAGTGGCTCCAGTCTGTGGGGACCAATACTTTGAGTGGTACTGACCTAGATAACTGAAAGAACTGTCAATAGGTGACAAAGAACTGGATCATCAGTGTCATTGACTTTTCATTGGCAGTCTTATCATTAATTAACAATAAAATTTTACATATGAAAAATTTTCATTCCAAATTGCAGCGAATCCTTGTGAGGATTTGCTGGACACCATTAGATCAAGGGCTGACACCACTAGATAAATTCTTGACACCACAAGATTAATTCTTGACACCACTAGATTTATGCTTGTCTGACTCCCATAGGTTCCTCACTGGAAACCTAAGACAGATCTCGTCAAGACTTTTCATTTTATTTTGCATTCCATCGAATGAAAATATTCATAAGACTTGCATAATAAGTAGACACTTACAACCCATATGACCACACACAACCCATATGGCCACACACAACACAAATGGCCACACAACCCATATGGCCACATGCAACCAACGCACACTTTCATAATTTGTCCTGCCATTTCATCATTACCCTTTTTTTAAGGGAAAATTCCAAAAACCAAACAGTCCGAAACATGAACAGAAATCATTGCTGCTCTCATCACAGTGAACACAGTTTGTCTGCCACTGACCTAGACATCTGAAAGGACAGAACAATTTATACACTTCAGCCACACAAAAAACACAAGACAGATCACCACAAACTGTACAGGGTGTTAACACTAGCTAAGCTTAGCTTGCTCTTCTAGAAACAGAAGTTGGTCCACCAAGAAGCAGTCTGCGGGATTCTTGACGAATTTCTTCAAACCTTCCATGATCTCCTTCTCCGATTTCTCCTTTCCTTTCTTTGAATTGCGTGCAGTCTTCAGGTAGTTGTAGGCTTTGGTAAACTCTTCTTCTCCAAGGGCTTTGACACACATGCTGTGGGGAAAACATTTATACATATAAAAAGTGGCCTTAAGTAAATTCTCTACACTTAAATAAACACAAGTCTTCATTTGAATTCAAATTTTTTTTTTTTTTAATGAGTTAATTTAATTCAATGTTTTTGGTTTTGGTTTGGTAGTGTTTTTTCTTCAAGTTCAAGTTTATAGGTTAAGAGTATACTTCCAACACAAATGGAAAGTTATTGGGGCAAACCTGGGTGCTGTAAAAACCTCATTTATGTAACCCCTATCACACAGGCGTGCAGTGATCTTTTTTTTTTAGCTATGTTAAAAAAATTTTTTTTTGAGCCGCCAAGGGCATGTTGATGAACACTCACCCTCTCATGTTTTTTATTTTGGTCTCTCTTGCGTGAGGTCCGAATGCACCAGAAACTGTGTCATCACTGACCAAGGTTGATTCTGTTTAGTGGAAGCAAGAATCATTTGTTAACTACTAATAGCATGCAGAGGTGGCAACAGGGAAGCAGTCATTGGATCATAGGTGTGTTTATAGGTGGATAGTCATATATTAAACATTCTTTATTGATTCCCAACAATTGGGTTACCTAAGCTTGACTGGGAATAATTTACACAATGATATCAACTATCATTGTCTCAAACCAGGTATCTACAGTTAAGGAATCACTATTATCCCCAACTAAGATTTGTTAGAAACATATTCTAAATAAAATGTCCCATGAATCAAGTACAGGATGCTGCCTTTCAAATATGCTTTAAGTTGCATGTACTTTCAACATATTTAATCTTAGGTCTTAAATATTGATGTTTAATGAACAATAATTTTAACATTCCTTTTATGAAAAGCAAGTAATTTTTCAAATGAAATGATTAGTCTTATTTTGTTACCACTTTCAGTTCTTAATGCTCAATTTGTGTTAAAAAAAAAAATGTTAAATTTTCTGACCTGCACTTCTCTTATCCAGAGCTCTCTCCAAACAGTTAATGAAGTCCTCCTCATCATCCTTGGGCGCCCCAATGGTGTCATCGTTGTCTCCATCATCATCACAGGAACTGGCCTTCTTTCCCCCCGCGACGACATCGTCATCATCATCAACAAAATCATCAAACTGTTCATAATATGTTTCAGCCAGGTCTGGAGTATCAGGTATTCCTAAAGATTTTAGAGATATTTGAAACTGATAAATATCTAAGAGATATTAGAGGTATGTTTGTATCTGACAAATATCTAAGAGATATTAGAGGTATGTTTGTATCTGACAAATATCTAAGAGATATTAGAGGTAAAGGTATATTTTAAAGTTCAAATTTTAAATCATTTAATTATTTCAACATATGGAAGCCTAAATAAACTAAAGTTGAATATTTAAATCAGATTTCTTAACTATTTTATATGTGTTTGGCAGCTGATAAACATCTTTTCAGAATAATAATTATAATTGTATAAATAAGTTACATCACTTTCCCAATGAATTTCAGTGATAACTAGACAAAAATGTACAGGAATTTCTCCTTAATGTCACATTCAGACAATATCAAAGAATGCATAAAAATATGTTTATCTATAAATATGTTTACAGGTAACTGTTCTTAATCCTTCAACTCTAAAGTCCCCTTATTGGTATATGGAGAAAGAACACAAGAGTTGGCTCAAATAAGCTTAAAATTGTTATTAGTTCAATTTGTTATTATTGTGAGGCGATTCAATTTATTTAACAACAGCTGCACAACTGACCATCTTTGAAATCAAGAGACGAAAGTTCTCTGCCGTACACCATTAAATCTTTCATTGGTGTAATGGCCCGATCCTCCGATCCCTTGGCTCCTAAGGTCATGCTGAGTGCATTGGGGCTGCGGTCGGTCGGGGTGCGGGGCGTTTTGTGGGACAATGACCGCACTAAACGATCACTGGCTCCTGTTTGGCTTTTGGTGGAACCGGCGGCACCCTTCTCAGAGTAACGTCGCACAATGGTTTGTTGTGCTACTGTATAGCTATCTTCATCTGAGCTTTCATAACCATGGTAATGTTCACCTGGTAGAAACAGTATCAATGGTGAAATGTTGTCATTAGTGAAATGGTTTTTAACATTTGCTATGCATATTTTATGAACAGTTTACTGAGGTAAACTCACTTTCTAGTTCCATTCTAAAAAATATTTTCTAAAAATAAATTACATCCTTAGATTAATATTATATGCTCCTTTGTTTGTTACAAAATGTTTGGATAATTTTAGCAATAAAAAAAAAAGATATTTCAATTTTTTTAAATTGAAATTATAAAACTTTGCAGAATTCTGGATTAAATATAATTTGTTTCTACAATTTTTTTTTTTTTTTTAAAGTCGCTTTTTAAAAAAAAATTTAATTAAGTAATCTGTGAGAAGTTGGCACAGCAGATAATTCAAGTTAAGATAATTGAATGTCTTATTTGCAATGAATGGTTTACTTATAGTATCTTTAGGGGAGTAAGGCTGCTCTAACCGTGGATATTCTGGATTAAATATAATTTGTTTCTACAATTTTTTTTTTTTTTTAAAGTCGCTTTTTAAAAAAAAATTTAATTAAGTAATCTTTGAGAAGTTGGCACAGCAGATAATTCAAGTTAAGATAATTGAATGTCTTATTTGCAATGAATGGTTTACCTATAGTATCTTTAGGGGAGTAAGGCTGCTCTAACCGTGGATCTTTGACTGTCAGTGCCTCCTTAAGAACCTGGCCTTCTCCATAGCCAGCTTTCCATGCAGGTAACTGTCTCGTACAGAGGAAGAGTACAAAGTTCAGACATTAAAGAGTGATGAGATTCTGTCGCCGCAGTTAAAAATGTGTGGTCATTTCGTTTTCAGAAATGTTATACAATTTGTTTTTTTAGTTTTTTTGTTTTTGTTTTGTTGGTTATTTTTTATTTATTTTTTGGAAAGAGAACATAAATATGCTACGGCAAACTATTGCTTAAATATAATAATAAGAAGGGGGGAAAAAGAAGAATAAATATGTCACTTTTTTATTAGAATGACCCAAGGATCACCCAGATGTGATACTTAGCGCTGGTGATTCTTTCATGTGGCTAGATTTACACCTATCGTACAAATGTACTTACTTTGACCCAACTCTGCATTAACCAAATAAAAACACATAAACAATATTTTAAAATTATTTTAATAAGAATGTTAATCAAAGTTACAAAATGTATGATAATTTTTGACTCACAGTTGACTGCTCCAGATTTTTTTTTATTTTCTCTCTCCTCATTGTGTTTTCAACCAGCTGAATTTGTGTGGCTTTCCTGGAAAAAAATAATAATACTTGACACGTGCATAATGAAGAAAATTAGACAACGGGACCTTTCTGAAAATGTATTTCTGTTGTGTAGATTCTATTTTAGCTTAAAGAGAGATAACTAGTCCACAAATATTTCAACACAGAATCTGATTAACTTCCTATTAAGTGAAAAATTTCATGTCCATATTTTCCAGCTCATGAGACTTGTTAGTGTTAGCAAATGATCATAAACTTTGAAATATTTAAATGACCATATTAAAAAAAATCTTCTTACTTGATATCTTGACCTCGTTTGTCAGCTTCTTCTCTTTTCTTCACCAGGAGTCTCTCTCTCGCTGTAAGTTTTCTACCTTCTGGTTTCTCTACCTGGTCGCCTGCTGGCTTTTTGTCTGTTGACCTGTCCAGAGTTGATCTCACGTCATCAAGGTGGGACTTCTCTCGTCTGAGGTTGATGAAATCGAGTTTGTTATTAAGATAGCTATTAATACTGTCTATAACTTTTTTTAAAAAACACCCACAAACATTTAATTGCTACTCAGCTGAAATGGATTCATTTTATGTTAAGAAAAATATTATTTCAAGGTTAAATAAATTTTACTTAAATTTCCTTTGTTTCAAAATTTTCAATGGTGAAAAAAATTATTCTTATCTTTATTCGTTGAAGCAAGAACTCAATATATGTAATGAGTTGCCAGAAAAGCATTTTTTTTAACAATTATGTTCAGTGAATTCAAATTAAGTGTGTGTAAATAATGAAGTATTACGTCACCCAAAAAAATCACAAAGCCACTACTTTTATTTGATGCAAAGCTTAAGTAATATTTGTACACAACAACTCACAATAACACAGCCAGCTCTGAAGCCTCTCTCTCAGCAGTCTCAGGATTCATGTTGTGCTTTGCCCTGTACTCCTCTGTCAGTGTCTCTTTCATTTTCTATGAGGCGAGTAAGAAAATTATAAGTCATGATCATCCTTTTGTCAAAATTGATTTGTTTTAACTCACCAAAATTTTCTTGTCCAAACCAAGTCATACACTTTAAATTTTATTTTTCAAAATGTTTAAAGATGTTACACTCAGATTTACATAGCAATTTTTTTTTTAAACTGAGGATCAACAAGGTTTAAGGAAAAAGTTTAAGGTGAAAATAATTTTCAAAAGCCTTGCTGAGAAAATGAATTACTTACAGTCATATTTCTTGCTATAAAAGGGAATTTTGTGACATCAGTGGCTGAAGGTCTTTTTTCAGGATCTTTAATTAACATTCTGTACAATTGTGAAATTTAAAACAAAATAAAAATAAAAAGCATGTTGACCAACTGATGTAAAGAAGAAACTATGACCCTGGACAAGCACATCAACACACAGAATGCCAGGCTCATTCTTTTGTAATGTGTGCACTAGTGTTTGGACTAGTTATTTAATACTCTCTGAATGACTCTTAGAAACATTGGCAACAGTAGTACAGAATTCCTAACCTAACTAGAAGAAGCTCATTGTTATGTAGTACACTTTTTTCCCCGTGCGTGAACTTTCTTTGACCCCCGCATTAGACACCTAGCAGACAGTAACGTTTGTTGTGGGCGTGGTTAAATATTTTGAAGTATCTTGTTTACTACCGACCTCCAATTAAACATGGTTAGTATGTCTACTGGTATCTTGTCGAAGGCTCTCGATTGTATTAGAAAAGTAAGGGCGTTTCTAGACGCCTCGGTAGACCCACGCCACATATATAAGGGATTGACAGGCACAGAGGGAGACAGAGATTAATAGATATTTTTAACTTCACGAGACGTGTATTATTCTTTGTGTACTTGTATGTGTTTATTCGCATTGATCATTCATCATTATTCATTGGCACATTGTACTAACTGTGTTAACTGGGTACCGGTACAAGATCTACCATACTGTAAGTTGTTGATTTGTAATGATATTTCTTTTGTTTTGTAATTGTATTATTAATAAATTAAATCTTTTTAATTGTAATTGGTACTTTTTGGGCGTCTTACTTTTGTTATTTTATTTTTCTATGGTATCGTCCATTGTTAGGCACTGTTTGAACAAGCCATAAATTTAAAATAGGAGATTAATTTCTCACAATAGAAGCCAGTGCGTAACACTCATAAACTTGTGCTATAAAGAAAATAAAAAGAAAAAAGAAACAGTCACTCACTTCTGGAAAACTTCATTTAGCTCTTTGGAATATTTGTCTGGCAGATCAGGAGCTTCCTTCTCTACAATCTTATACATGACAGCCATTAGTCCCTGACCCATGAAGGCATGCTCCAGGGTACACATCTCATACAGTATACAACCTATTGACCTGGTTTAGGCATGAGGAAATAATTCCATATTTTCATTGGCTTACTTCGTAAGTATCAACTTTAATGCTGAGAAAGCACCAGATATGTAGGGAATATGGAAAAATCATTGACCAAATCTAATTTACTGTAGGAAATAAAGACTGGGGGGGAGGGGGGAGGGGGGGTGGTTTAAAGGCAAAAACAATGGTTTTGGAAAATCTAATCCTGCTCTTTTATGCATTCCATATACACCCAACAACTGAACATTAACAAAACAACCATTCAAAGGATTTTATCATCAACATAGGATTTCTTTCTTTCAGGAGTTTATTTTTAACTGAAGCTAGATTTGAATTTAGCTAAATTTCAAGCACAGGTAACTATTTTTAGATGTCTTAGGCCGAAAAAAACCAAAAAAACATAAAATTTGATTTCAAGATAAAACCCAACAGCTAGTGAGATTATTTATTCTCAGAATACAATGAAAATTTTGAACAAGGTTTAATAACTGAATACGAACCATACATCCGATTTTGAGTTGTATCCCTCATGTTTTAGGACCTCAGGACTCATATAGTATGGTGTTCCAGTGAATGTTGAGGCCATATCAGTTGTGCCCATAAGAATACGTGATATTCCAAAATCTCCAATTTTCATTAGGTTATTACGAATAAATATATTTCTGAGAAAGGTGTGTAAAAAAAAAATAATAATTACGATGCTTTTCAACAATATTTTCTAATTAATTTTTAATCACAGTGTTAATATGTGGACTAATTTCAGCTTATATAGTTTTAAATTATGTATGGGTTGGGCATATCTCTGGTTGCATTTGGGCATGACCCACCTGGTTTTGAGGTCCCGGTGAAGCACTCTTCTGCTGTGCATGTACTGAACAGCCAAGACAAGTTGTATTGTCCAATGTAAGATAGTCTTCTCCTCAAAGGATTTTCCTGATTTCTTGTACTCTGTGATTCTGTGGTCCAAATCTCCCCCCTAAATGATTTGAATTATATGAAAAGTCTAAGTTTTATAATTATTTCTAACATTCATTTCAAACTAGTGGCATCAGTAATTAAAATAACAAATAAATTTGCATTTAAAATATAATCTTCTATGTGAAATAGTATAATATTTGCTCAATAAAATTTGAATGCAATATAAAATTATGGTTATTGCTAATGACAAGGAGTTTGTCATTATGTTTTCTTATGAAGGCCTAAACAATTAATTTAACTATTTTGAAAATTTAAAAAGAAAACGTCAAAGATTATCACCAAGAAATTTATATTCCCTAGTGACTGAAACCTATATCTCTCTCTTAAATTTTTTAAAATTTTCAGATCCTTCTAAAACTCATTCTTTCAACTTACCTCACAATATTCTGTTATAATACAGAAGTACTCCCCATCAATAAAGCTGTCATGGAACTTGACAATGCCAGGATGATCCAACTTGGACAGTAGTCTTGCCTCATGCATGGCATCCACAGTTTCATCAGGCTGGAGGTCCCCTACGGAGATCTCCTTGAGCACTTTCCTTTATGTTTAAGGATTGAAAACACTCCAAACAATTATAATTGCATAGTAAAGAAATGTCTTTATAAATATTCTGCTTATTATTTGCAAGTGTATACATTTGAAAAGCCTTGTTTTAGGAGAGGTTATATTCATTTTAAGGTCAATTAATACTGATAATGTCAAAAGAATAAAAATTTTTCAAGATAATGGAATGTGCTAATTTCAAAATGTTTCAAATAGTGCACATGGTTTCTATTAAAAATTTTGTGTAAAGGGTGCTTTATATTTCTTATAGTGGCAAAAATATATAAGAATAGTTCTGCAAAACGCATCAATATATGGAAACCAACTGTTTATAGCAAAGTAGCTACATGAGCAGGTGCAAATGAGATATAAAGCTAGCCATTTTCAACACATGTCAATGAGAAGGCTGCACAGAACACCATCCCAGCTGGGTATAATAGACCACAGCCTTCTAGGTTAACCTGAAAAAAAGTTCAGCAGAGATGACTTCCCTTCTAGAATCAAACTCATAAGCCACACGTGGGCATAAAGATAAACCGACCACTGTTGATCATAGAAGGATGCCAATGCATAGCCTATATATATAAAGTATATATTTTTAAATGAATATGTATACAATAAACAGTATCTCTTAAGATTGCTTACATTTCATTATTGCACTTTTTATCCTTGCATAAAAATGCTGTTCCAAAGTTTCCACTGCCCAATTTTTTAACAATCTCATATCTATTGGCAAGCACTCTAGCATCCTTGGTCTCTCTGTCCTTTGTTGCTCTGCTTGGAGGCATTTTTGGGCTCCAGATATATTTGTTGATTATATATATGCTCCCATTTGAATATCTGGTAAATGATTTAAAATTGATATGCCTGTTTAGACTGTGATGTGTGTATTGAACTATATTTTTTCAGTCTTCTTTTTTTTAAGTTTCAAAAAAGGGCTTTCTCAGACATGACACATTTTAATATTAAGTGTTTCATTTTCAGACTTCACTTATTTTGAGTTCAATTTTTATAAACACTATACAGACAGGCCAAATGAACACTACACAGGCCTAAAAATTGAGTTAAATTAAAGTCTAGGTCTACAAGTAAAACTTGTGCTCGTTTTTTTTTAAATTTAATCATACCCATTGTCATTAGTATTAGTCTCCAGTGTGTGTAACTAAGAAGAAAAAACAATTTAAATAAAGCATTGGTTTAACTGAAACAAATAGAGTGACAGTCACACAGTACCTACATTTACACGGATAGCATTAATAATCAGAATCTTGCGACACTGACGACAGCCCAGGGTACAATAATTTTTTGACAATCACTATCAGATCATCACTGACTTAATCTAGGCACTTTGGTAAGTCAAGGGAGACTACTTCAAAATTTATATGGGAAATGGGTGCTGGCGCAGACAAATCAGAGTTTTTAAGTTTTGGACGTTGGGTCTTTTCCAATAACTAAAAGGACTGTTTTGTCATAACATTGTGGTATCCTTCCACATGGTCAAAATAGGGACATCATGACATACATCCCCACTACTGTTTTGTCTTTCTTTATCAACCTTGGCTATGGAAACTCATAGATATATGTAAGGCTTCTTTACCTCAAAACTTTTGATGAAGTTAAAAAAAATGGTCTTTCATATTAAATAATGAAAAGCATTATATATTGATGTATATGTGTGCTAAATCTCATTGATGTAGCCCGTGTCTGATGTTTGTTATGCTTGTCCCTGTAACCTGCATTACCATGAGGTCGCTCAGCCTAATTTCAACCATGGCGTGGGCCAATCCCAATTTTTAATAGCGGGTGATGCCGACTCTAAGGAAATATTCAATTATTACCACTATTTACATTAAAATATTTGATAACTTGTGTATTAGAATGAACCTAGAAAGTTTTTATTTGAGGTTTAAAGACACAGACACTGTAGAGTCAATATTATAAATGATCATAATTTTCTGTGCGCAAAATATTGTCTTAGGCAAACATTCACAGTCCTTGCTTGTCTTATACTACTATAGTACTAGACTTATAATTTCCTTCATAAGAGTAATAAGACAATGAATGTGCCATGTGCAAAAACTGTTAAAATCATTGGTCAAAGAGAGCTTTAATTAATTAGCCATGTACCCCCCAAAAGTTGAAATTTCAAAATAAGTAGTCTCAAACCAGCATTATTTTTTAGGGGACACCTTGCCTAAAATAGACTATATATATGATTATATAATTTAAAAAATTCATAGCTAAAAAAAGCTAAAAAGTACTTAGACTAAAAGCTGCAAAGTTGATTCTTGTTTCATTTTCTTTTTATTTGAAGTTTGCTCTATAACTCTAAATAAATATATTTTTATAATTAAACAATTGTTATTATTGTGTGAGTTTGAATTTTTTTTATCGAAGTACCAACATCACGTCCACGAACAAACAGTGAAACAGTATCAGTGATCAGTTAAATCAGTATCACTCAGGCTACATGACATATATGTCATGTGCCTAATAAGAATAAACAAAAGAGGTATTCTCAGGTATGCACTATCAGATCATCATCAGACATCATCTGACATCTATGTCTATACTATACACAGAACGGCACTGAAATGAAAGACAAGACATCTGTAGTCTAGTGTAGTCCACCTTGTAAAATACATCTTTAAAAAACATTACGTAACTGTTAAGTTAGACCTTACAAAGTGACTCCTTACTATGGAGCTGTATAATATGTATATGCCTATGCTCCTTACATATTATGCTTTTAATTTGATTTGGAAGTGGCGTCCATTGTTACCCGGAGACATAACAGTTGTCGTAAAATTAGTGTAATGTCTCTCAAACAAAATTTTACGACAACCAACATTAAATGGGAATTGGTAAAAACTTAATCCAAAATAGCAAGGATAAACACAATTAAAATTTATTTAGGTTTTCAAATTGTAACAAAAGCCCTTCTTTGAAAACCTCAGAAAAGATGAGAAAATGGTACAAATAATCCCCAAGTTGTTACTTATTTTAATCTATCTCTTCCCATGTGTGCATTAGCATCACTATTCTATATTCCATTTGGACGTGTACTTTCATTCAAGGTTTCTTTCAGGCACATCAACCCCCCTCCCCCGCAATTCCTTATTTTTAGTATTTTTAGGACAATTTATTATTTCTACATAAATAACATTAAGTTACACGGACGCCATCTTGGTGACCCGTGACCTTTCACGCACGGATCGTTGTAACCAAGATGGCGGCAGCTTGAAATGTCATGGCGCGTATAATATTCCAAATTTATCATATTAAAATCATGGGACCATTACGTCGAAGTAGGTTTAGTCAGATTTTTTTTTTTTGGAATCAAAGTATGAGGTTAAGACCGGTATATCCACGCATTACCAATGGAGACGTTTCAGTGATTCAGATTGCATCCATGACCAGTCCATCTAATGAAAATGGCTTTAAAAAATGAGCTGCATAATTTTGCTAAAGTCTGGCTACAACTCATGGCTGAAGCATCTGAAGTACAATAAAGAACGGAAAGGTAAATAAATAATTTTAAAACAAAATTGCAAAATTTGATTTTTACTTAGAAATTAGAAATGTTATTGAAATGTTGTAGTAGGGACTTTGATAAGAAAATTTAAACTTTTTGTAAAAATAAGCCAATGGCCAATGTCATAGTTGAAAAGAGGTAATTTTTTAAAGAATTATAACACCAAAATCATATTTTTAGCTGTTGTAGTTTTAAAGTTATGAATTTTTAAAGTGTGAGTTCGTTTGGTATTTTTTACTATGGACGAAACCTCCACATCTTGTGACCTCATTCCGCTCATCGCGTCATGCGCAATGACTATATACTATATACTTTATATAAGGCAACACATTCCCTGCCTTATCACTAAAATACTGTTTAGACTTAGTTTAAACTTTCAACTTTGGCACATGAATAATTAATTAAAGCTTTCCCTGACCAATGGTTTAATAGTTTTTGCACACGGCAAACTCTTATGAATGAAACTCTGAGGTAGTACTACGATAC